>BRDA01014681.1:0-12803 GCA_036984385.1 Crenuchus spilurus | reverse complement strand
TTCTGTAACAAAACACAGACTATTCAGTCTCTCAGTAATGTCGCATAGCAAGACTGGCAGGTTTTTTTCTGACCAAAATAGCAATCATACAATTTGACGCGCACATTTTCTGGTTCTTGGTGTAAAAAATAAATCCTAATTTTAGCAGTATCAGTGATAGTATATTAGTATGAGAATTACTCTCTATTGGATCAAAAGGAAAATTAGCAGTATCACCCATCCCTTGTGTAGTGTGACATTACCATTTGTTGTGATGGGTTGAAGAATAGCAGACTAAAATTAGTGAGGAGTGATAACCCTCTCATTAAAATACTGTAGCTTCACAATGTGTAGTATTTGTTAGCACATCTCGGTTCCAGAAAACCAAAATTCATCAATCAGGTATTGCTTTTGCTCTGATTATTCTTTAGGTGTTATTATTATCTTGATGTCTCATCTAGTCTTTTTTCCAATTTTTTTTTTTTTTTTTTTTTTTTTTTTTTTGCATTGAGTCATGATTCAACAGATAACTAAGCACTGAAGCTAATTTTGGTTTTTCATCAGCCCACTGCTAAATTGTGCATATTAGACCAGTGAACAAATTTGTGCACATTTTAATGCAGAAATAAGTAAAATATGCTCAATGAAAATGTTATGGTACGTTAAATAAATATTTTTCCAACATGGTAAATAAAACAAAAATAGAAAATGTCTTCTAAAATGTGCAGGAAATATTTTCATTTGTAAAACAATTTAATTTGTATCTTGTAGAAGTGATCTCATGTTAGTTACTTTTACAAAATTTTGTAATTTTGCCTGGGGCATCTATACTTTTGCATAAAACAGTATGTGACTTTACCTACTTCTTCTGTTCAGTATTTGAGGCTTTAGGCATGTTTTCAGCTTGTAGCTCTAATACGTGCTTAGTTTCTTATCAGGAATAGTAGATATTGCTTGCATTATTGTATTGTCTATAGTATACTGCACTTTTTATTTGAAGACACGCATTATTGTCACTGCTTACATTTTGTAACTTTTCACGTAAAATTTCAACATGAATTGTTTAGCTGTTTTAAAGCTGAAATGCTCTTTGAAAGAAGCCACACCTGACATTCTCTTTCTCTCTTTCCTTTCAGGTTCTGCCTGTCAGGACATAATTCCTGTGTATGAATCACAAGATATCTGAAGAGATTTCACGTGTAAACACCTACCAGTGGCAAGCCTCAACTATATCCGTGTGTAGTTTGTCATGTTTTATTGTAGGGTTAGAGTGAAACTGTCAGAGGATATCTGTTTTTGGAATTTCATTTGAAAATCAGATTTTCCCTTGAACAGAAAGGGTGATTGTCATCTCTTGAATTTTTTTCTTTTTTCTTTTCTTTTCTTTTTTTTTTTACATGAGAAACTCTCAGCTTGTAGTTTCATTCTTTTTTCCAAGTGACAAGGCGTAAGGCCTAATAAGGCCTTTTGGTGACATGCCCACCCACCCACTGATTCCATATGTGGAAAGTCCTGATGGGCTAGGCCATGATATTCTGAATCATAGTAGTGCTACTATGCCTGGTTCTGGGTCAAGTATGACACCTCACATTAACCTGGCGGAGAAGGCAGACGTGCAGGCACCGAGCAGCCTGCATTTGGACTGCATGTTCTGCGAAGAAACCTTTCAGAATGAAGAGGAGCTGGGTGGACACCTATTTAATCAGCACCACACCACATTCCACGCCCCGGCTGTACTCCGGGTGGAGGCTGAATTCTTAAATCCTGGAGAGAGAGCCTGCTCCAAGCCATGTCTGCCCACAGAGCCCGAGGAACAATTGGATTGCATAGTCTGTGGTCAGACCACAGAAGATGCGGCTGAGCTGGAGGCTCATTTGAGGAAGCATAAAGATTCCTTCATCTACTGCTGCAACCTTTGTGGACGACGGTTTAAGGAGCCCTGGTTTTTGAAGAATCATATGAGGACCCATGGAAAATCGGGAGGCAAGAGCAAGAGCCAGGACATTGAAATGCCTTACACAATCAATGACATCATTCAGGATCAACCCCAAATACCTGCAGTCACAGAATATAAAATGTGCATGGTCTGTGGCTTCTTTTTTCTCAATAAAGAGGTGCTAACCGAGCACAGCAAAGTGCACAGTAGAGAACCAGAGGAAAACATCTCTGGAGACAGCCAGCCTTTTGCAGAGCCTCAGGTTTCTCAGAAAGACTTCCTGACGTGCCTCCAACTGCAGCCCAAGTCTGTGGAGAATGCGAAGCCGAATACCCAACCTGGCCGCTGGATCGCACAACTTGACCCTTTCAACACTTACCAAGCCTGGCAGCTAGCCACCAAAGGCAAGATAGCAGTTGGCCCAAACCTAAACAAGGAGCTTAATGCAGACTCCAACTCTGACAATGAGGATTTTGGCTCTGACAAAGAAGAGCTTGGCTCTATCTGGGACTCAAGCAGTGGTGATAAACCAGTCAGGAGGGGTCTTCGAAATGAGCTGAAGCCAAAACTCAGTGGTGCAGAGACCCCATCACCTTTGTTGGAGCAAAAGAGTCTAATGCGCAAAGACAAGCCCACAGGCTGCGAGGAGTGTGGAAAGACGTTCAGGACTTACCATCAGCTGGTGTTGCACTCCAGAGTTCATAAGAAAGAAAGAGGTGGAGCAGAGAGTCCCACAACACCTGTGGAAGGAAGGGCGCCAAGCGTGGGCTCAGCTGGTAGTCCTTCACTGGATACGGTCGAGGAGTGCTCTGAAGATGGCTCTGAAGAAGGGCTGCTTGGAGAAACTTTTCATTTGGGTAATTTTTACACCATGTTTTTAAATCTTATTTATTCATTTTATTTATGTAATTAGATATAATTGGATCTAATTCATTAATGTTATTTATTGTACATTTTTATCTTTTAATTATTGATGACACATCTGCTATAATGAACAGATGTTTTTACTTTTCTCAGGTTAGATTTCCTTTTACAAATGAATATGGCAATGCTTTTAAATTAAAGTAACAGCTTTTTCATCTCAATTGTTGAGAAGTGATTTGAGGAAAGCAAGATTCTTAAGAGCTCCCTCTTCTGGTTGACTTTTGAATTGATCACTCAGCAAAATTTAGTTTTTTTGTCAAGAATCCTTTGTATCATGTCATTCTGCTTTCCCTTGAATATGTTTTTGCTTTAACTTTTACTACACGAATGTTGGTTTAATTGTAAGTAAACTAAGTATGTGTTGTTCTTAATTTACTGGCAGATAAAGGTGAAGATGGATCGCATAAAATGAAACTGAAAATTCTTGCTCCAAGGAAATGCTGTTACTGTGGCAAGACTTTCCGTTCCAACTATTACCTCAATATTCATCTCAGGACACATACAGGTACTGAATTGAATGAAGGAGTTTTGTGTTTTTCTACTTTTTCTGTGCCAGAAATGAAGAGTTTAACATTTCATTGTTTTGTGAACATTTTTAAAATATATTTTTAATATCTTACACAATGGCCATTTTTGAATGAATGTATATAGTCACTAGTCACTAACTGCTGTCACTCTTTTTTTAGGTGAAAAACCTTACAAATGTGAATACTGTGATTATGCTGCAGCACAGAAAACCTCTCTGAGGTATCATCTGGACAGACGTCACAAAGATAAGCCTTTTACTGGGATCGCCAACATTCCTACCAAGGGCCGAGAGTCCCCTAAGAATGTGGACGACAACCAAGCTTCAAAACCATCTAAAACATGGCCTACTCCAAGCCCTGTTTCTTCCAGTGTCAAACATGAACCAGTGTCCAGCCAGCCAGTTATTACTACTACCTGCTCTGTTGCTCGTGTCAAAGAGGAGTGTGGGAATATGTCTGCTACGACTCCTTATACACCTCCTAGTGAGGCGCACATAAAGTGTTCCCTGCCCATCAACCTTAAGACTGAGGGGAAAGAGGCCTGGGAGGCACCACTAAATCTTTCCCTCAAAGCATCTCTGTCTATCTCTGCTACCTCAGTGCCCAGGAATATGTTGCTAACCAACTCCTGCACGTCCTGTACTTATGAAACCCTCTACCCTGAAGTCTTGCTCATGCATAGGAAGCTTATTCATAAAGAGAACTTGGATGTGAAGAAGAATAGCTACAGGCCTCCCGTCAAGCTAAAACGGTACACCGGTTGCCCTCCGGCCCTTGAAGGCAAAGATGTCACCCCATTACCACAGATCACCAGGAAACACCCTCGCCGAACCAAATCCCCAACACCCCAATTGGCAAGATCCCAGGAAAAGCCTTCTAAACCTCCTCAGATGCTGAAGAGATCTCCTGCAAAGGAGCCTTGGAGAGATCACCAGAGAAGCAGGGGTGCCGAAGCAGCTGCAGGGATCCAGCCCAGGTTCTCAGATATCAGAGTTGAATCCAGCAGAAAGTTTAATTCCCCCATGACTCTGGACAGAGAGGTGTCCGCTCAGAAGACTGGACCAACTAGATCCAGTGTGATCTGGCCATCGAATACGGCTAGGCTGTGTCTCTCGGACCGCTTTAGGAGTTTGACGCAGATGGACTATGGCGAGCCCTCCAGCAAGAGGCCAAAGCCTGCAGAGCCCCTTCAGGGTGCTGGAAGACATGGTGAAGAGTTCAGTAGATTTGTGCCCTCAGGCAGGAATATGAAAAGTGTATTGCAGGGGAACTTGCCCTTGGCTCCTGTCAGAGTGGCTCCTACAGTGCCTGGCAGCAGTATTGAGTCAGACTGGAACATGATCAACCTTCTGCGCAGCTACGCACCCAGTGACTTGGCCTCACTGTACCAGCCGGCTGTGTCGAGCATTAGCCATGCACCCGGGAATTCACCCAGTGCTGGTAAGTGCGACCCCATGGAATGATTTAGACTACTTCTTACTTGTGAAGAATTGTGAAATACTTTACTGGAGAAGGTGTTGGTTTAGCCCTTAGCTCTGGAGGCACACAGCTCTGTATGTTTTAGTGTTTTCTCTGCTGCCAACATACCTGATTAAACTAATACATTTAGTAACATCCCTTTATTGAGCTAAAGAGGGTGTGTTAAAGCAAAAAATCACTATAATGTGCAGAGTAGGGTTCCTCCAGGATCAGGGATAGGACCCAATGAAATAGCCTTTATTGTGACCGCAAGGTAAAGTTGTTCCCCTGGTCTCAGATCAGCATTTCTGTATGTGTTTTTATAACATAAAGGGACTGTACATCTGTCATTGTGTCAAGGGTGAGACTTTAAAATAGATGGAAAACTGTCTTGATATGCATGCTGTAGCACTTTCACTCACTTGTTCATGCTTGGGTTTTCTCATACTTATTTCCTGCAAGGAACAATGTGTGGTGAGAGAGCCACTGAAACAAGAGAGCAGTCTCAAAGGTAGTTCATAGTCATATATGTATTGATCAATGGCCAGTTACCCTTACAGGCTAAGCTATTAATTGCAGTGGGTCTCATTGTTGGAAATTAATAGGGGTGAATTTTCAAAGGGTTACTGCTTTTGATCTAATGGGTGCCATGACCTCAACGATGGTTAACTCGGTCATGTCTCTTATTAAATCTGGAGGGCGGTTGTGGCAGTGTTGTCAATAATGAACGCCCATATATGTTCGTCTCCTTAGGGAGCAGGCCCTTGCTCTTCCCTCGTTACTCTACTAGCATCAGTCAGATGAGAAGCCACTACAGCCCGCTGCCTAACAGCCACTCGGCTCCTCCTGACTCCAACTCTTAGAACTTGGCGATGGTAAATTTTCACTGACAGATGTCAGTGACATTTTTTGTTTGCTTAGGTTATACCAGAGCAATATGAATCCTAATTGATATTTATTTTTCTTCTTCCTCAGGCTTGACGTTTTTGGATAGAACTACCACATCGGCTTCAACCATTGGGACTGCTACTGGAAAAAAAGTTTAAGTTGATGACAAACAAGGACATGTTTTTTGATGCATGTACACTCCAGACACTACTTCTAAAGGGACAGACATGTTACTTACTGTAGATGTGATATTAAGTGTGTAGAGGGGGGATTCATCCGTTATCTCGGCCTTGGCTGAGAAGCAGCGTGAACTTGGGATCAGGCCTTGAACAGTGTTGTTTTCATGTGTCATAATGTTCTATTATGTCAACAGCTTACAGATGTGGTATTGCACTTAACACAAAACACAACTTATCTGGTACTCCTACGTACTCTACATGCTCATTGATTTTGAATCCACTACTTCAAAATCAAATGCTTTGTGGGCAGTGTTTTGATTGCCCGACTTCTTACACCTAACAAGTGCCTCTTATACTTGATCGGAATGCTGTTACACAAAGGTAGCCTAGACCAAATAAACAAAGGGGAACTTGGGGGGGAAAAAAAGTATGTTTTGTAAATGTTAAATGAGACATTTCTATTAACGCTGTGCAGATAAACAAAGGGTCTACTTTGTGCCATGCAGCTTCTGGGAGTTTTTGATATTGCAATTAAGAACGTTTTGTTTTTCCCACTGGTGCGAAATGAAAGCTGCTGTTTTTTTTGTTTTTTGGTCTCAGAATCCACACGCATGAAGCAAAGGCTACGTACTGTGTACTTTTTTTTAATGTTGGGACAATGAATGCAGGCATTGCATAGAATCTACTGTGACCGAACCAGATATTCCATCCTCAGGTTTGATGGACAACAAGAACTGTGACTTAAGTCTTGCCTTAGTTGTATTCAAAGCCAACTCTCTGTGGAAGGCTTTACTTTTGGTTTGATGTTACATTTTCACATACCTGAATGTGTGTTTGTGTTTTGTTTCATTATATATATATATATCTATTTCTTTTGCAAAATTAAGTCAAGGATGTGTATTTATTTTCTAGCAAGTGTCTCGCTCTGCCTTGTAGATGCATGAATGTGGTTAAGATACTGGATGGCATTTATGGAGCATATGACTGTGGCTTACCTACTGACCTGTCTTGTGATGTACTTTTTTTTTTCTTTCTTTAAACTACCTTTTCCACCTCCTTTAAGGAATAGTGGATTTCTACCACCAGAATGTTAACTTATTTACTTATATTTAAGGGGCTCTTTTGTGACCTACATCAGAAACTCTTCCTGATATAAACTTGAAAAATATTTTCTTCTGCTTGGTTTCTTCACCAACGTCTTTCTTTTGGATACTGTGGAAAACAGTTAAAACTGCAAGAACAGAATGTGGACAATATTTAACATGCTGGCCACTTCAGTGGATGAAATGGAGTAATAATAGTGTTCAGCCTGTTTTCTCTCCGCATTGCATTCTCTTGACCATAACAGCTTTTAATAGTTCTTTATTTTCATAGCCAAATTTGATAGAGGTGCTCCCAATTGTAAATAATGTAATTGTTTTTGATCTTTCCTCCCCATTTTGGTTATTTTAATTTTGGTTTTGCACTTTCATTTATAACCTAATTTGCAGCAGAGGTTCGGTCCCAGTCTTCAGGACTCCATGCACTGCATGGAACAAAACATGCAGGGTTAAGCATCTCCAGGACTGCAGAATGAATGCCACAGTTATTCTGGCCTACAGTGACGTACACAACAAGAGAAAATGCAGCAACAGAGCGTTTGGGTGTTCATGCATTCAGGGAGGTATTCCACAAAGCAGATGACCAATTTATCTTCAGCCAAAAGTCAAAGTTTTGTAAGGGGGGGGGGGACGGGGGACGGGACAGCAGGACCTGTCTATTGGACAGTCCTCAATATTGGCTACCTTATAAGTCCTGTTTTGTGATATACCCCCCATGTTCTTTCTCAGTGTTTTTGGTTCTGTAACGTTTGTAATGATGCTGACAAGAGACCAAGTGTATTTCAAGCTGTTCAGTTGCAGAATAAAGCAGTTGTGTGTATTAGTGAAGATTTTGTCTCTGTATCTTGGCCAAATAGATTTCAAATCAAATTTGAAGTCAAATTTCATTATGTACGGGTTAAAAACTACATTGTTGTAATTTGCTGAAACTGTTTGTCTTTACAGAGTATAATACAAATCTTGTACTGCAGTTTCATAGAAATATTTGTTTTGCACTTTCAGCCTAATTAGATTAAGCAGTGTTAGCATTTCTGATAAACCAAGTGCATAAATCAGTATTGTTCTCTAATCAACCGGATTTAAAAAAAAACAAAAAAAAAACTTTAAATGAATCCATTGTTCATGCTATCATAATCAAAATAATGCAGTGTTGTGTCTGTAATTTACCAGCAGCCAAAACATTAATACATCTCAAAGTGGTACTTGTGAAGGTCTGAGATATATTTTATATATTTAGTGTAAAGAGAACATTCAGTCTCTGTAGTAGATGTTGGGTGATAGAGAAAAATATGAATGTGTGCAGACCTGAATAATTTTGACTAGAGCCAAATAGTTATGGCTAAATGACTTGATCAGAGTATTTCCAAATCAGAATGGCTTCTGTGGTGCTTCCAGTCTACTAACATTGGCCTCAATTCCCAGATCTCTGTCCAATTGAGCATCTGTAGGATGCTGGAACAGATACCACTGGACACCTTCAGAGTGTCTCTTGTAGAGTCTGGAAGCCAGTGGTGTTTTGTGGACTGACAACATATTAGCCATATTTTTATGCATGTTTTAATGTTGTGGCTGATTGATGTGTATTGCATGATATACTGATATTATTACAATGATATTATTGTCCTTATTGTTAAACATTTTGTAGTAGCCATTTTTGGCATTGAAAACTCTCAAGAGTGGTTTCTTGCGGATCTTAAATCCTAAAATAACCACTTTTCTACTTTAAGACTCATAAATTAGACATCACCTTGTGACAATGGCTTAAATTAATTACAGCCAAACTGCCCTCAAGGACTGATTCCTCTTTTACTCTTCATGCAAGTAAGATGTTCATTAAAAGAGGTTAAACCTTTTGTATACTGAGCCTCATAATCAGGTGTGATGCTATAGCTCAGTATCATCAGTTTTAAATTATAATCTGCAAGCAGAAAAGCTACAGAAATAAACATCAGACAGTGACGCATTCAATAACGCAAACCAAACAAATGCATTATATTTAAACACATGCATACATACTGCAACTTCTAGTTATATTGCTGACCTATATTTGTGGCCCTGTGATGTTTGTTCAAAGCCTCTATGAAGATGTTATTCTTGATGTGTTTGCCCAATTTGTGATGTGCTCTGATGCTTGTCCTTAATGCTTCATTGGACTTGGCTGAGCTTCCTCATAGGGTATCTGTTTAATACAGATTTAGGCTAAAGCTGGTATTTCCCCTCTTTGTTCATGTGAACAAGCAGCAGGGCATCTGCATTTATTGAGAAACTATAAGAAATCAGTTATGCCTTAACCTGCTCATCCATTGTGCATTGTAGTCCCCTTAGACAGTCTATATACAGTTGGGGGAAGTATGTGACCACTTTCAGTGAATGGACCCTAAAATGTGATCTTCATAAAAGACATATTTAAAGCATCAAAACATGAAATTTACAGAAAATATCAGCCCCCATCGTCATAGGCAGTACTTACTAGGTAATTTTCTCCACTGATCATGTAGGTGCACTTTGTAATTTTACAATTGCAGAGCTGCTGGATATTTTAAACACTCACCGTCCACTCTTATTAGCAACACCTACCTTGTTGGTCCACCTTGTAGATGTAAAATCAGAGACAATAGCTCATCTGTTTCTGTAGAGTTTGTGTTGGATCTCTAGTCCTTCATTGGTGCTCACACGATGCTGTTGGCTAGATTGGTGATAGGTTGGTGCACTATTTTCTCTCCAGCATTGACATTGTTGTGTTTAAACCCCAGTGTCTGATTGGTGGTAACTATATGGTCAGTGGAACTAATTAAATGGACAATGAGTGTACACAGTAAATCTGCCAGTGTTAAATCAACACTATTTGAGTTAAATTAACACTGAGAGTGTTACATTTTGACACCCTCAGTGTTAACCCTTAGATGCATGAGTGACTGGACTCTCTTCCATAAGTGGGTCTTTTTTGACCCGTATTAGTGTTTTCATGCCACTTTTGTAATTTTGACTCAAAAGAATAATTTATATTATATTTTGTACTATGTTTTATTCCACACAAGAATGATTTCATGTTTGAAATATTTTTTTTCACTTAAACATTTTTAACATTTTTAGAAAATTTTTAAAACAATGAAATGACAATTTCACAACAGCAATGGAACAACGTCAACGTCCATTATGTGAGTGAGTGAGTGTGAGTGAGGGAGTGTGAGTTATATATCTATAAATATATCTTCCTGACAGTCACATTTGATAAGAAACAAAAGTTCCCATGAAATTCCATAGGAAATTAAATGAAAAAATTTAATTTCTTAAAATGTATAAAAGGTAAAAAAAAAGCAGGATATCAGTAACATGTTTTTTGAGAAATACCTGGAATATGAAATGATTAAAACTTTTAGTTACAAAGATATTGCAAAAAAATTACCTCACTGGGTCAAAAAGACCCACTTATGCATCTAAGGGTTAATTTAACTCTAATAGTGTTGATTTAACACTGGCAGATTTACTCTGTAGATACAAGGTGTGTGTTCCTAATAAATACACTATGGCTGGTCACAAGCACAAGCAATGCATGTAGGAAGAACCTTGTTGAAAATGCTTATACACATCTCAGAGTCCTACATCTCATTATAAACCTCTGGTGAAGAGTTAACAGCTGTACCAAAGCCTATAAGCTCACCATAAACAGCTTGTGGGAGACATGAAAGCAGAGTTAAGAAGTGGTGACAGTGTCCTACCTCACCCTTTGACCATAAAAAATTTAATATCTGGAACAGCAGCCAATGTGTATTTTATCAGTTTTGAAACAGTTGACGTATCAGACATACTGTTGTTGTTCCAGATCACCCCACAGTTATTCAGTGGAACTGAGGCCAGTGCTCTGACTAACCACTCTACACTACACCTTCTACTGCAGAATTTCCTTTTGAGTAGATGTTATCAAGAAAAAAATCCTACAAATCTGCAGAGCTGAGTAGTAAATAGTTCTGTTTACTCAGCAACAGTTATGTACTTGAATTGCATTCTGGTTAATATAATATAGCTACTAATCCAATTTAATTATGTTACATTTGTTTTGCAAAAGTAAAATTTGGAAAACTTTTGAGATTTATCTTCTTTTTTTTTTAGATCAAGTGCTTTAAAAGGGGAAGAGTAGCACCAACCACTAACTTATCAACTCTGAAGCTGACAGATACTATATATATAGTGATATGGATCCCCAACTTTATGCAACCTGTGGCCCACTTAACCTACCCAAAGAACATAAGAACTTTTAATCAATCAAGTAATTTTAAATTGAAAATACCTCTGAGTGCACAATATACACATTTTCTGTCCCTGTGCATGTGAAGCATCATACTCCTACTAGATACTTACCACTGTATTTCCTTTATTTTGGCTTATGTTTGGTTTTCTTGGTCAAAGATACAGTGGCTACTTCACTTGTAGATGATCCAGTTTCGGGACTTTTCCAGACTTTTGAACCATTTATCCATGATGGCTAAAACGTATACAGGAAAGCATCAGGAATCACCATTGATTGAACACTCAGATGAATGATTAATAATAATATTCTTATATTTGGTAATGTGTAAATGCCACACCCAGCAATGGATTGGCGCCATGTCCTGGGCTTCACTAGGATAGTCTTTAATGCCCTCCTGAGCGCCCGTTGAGGTGGTCTAACCACGACTCTGGTCAGGATTAAGTGGATAAGATAAAGGATGGATTGCTGCTGTAAGTACCAAAAAAGTTTCAGTAGAGTCATTATTTTACAAATGAAGTACAAACACAAGTATAGGTTTGGGCCCTAACTAACTAAACTCTAAAGGAGAGTAGCAACAGTGCTACATTTCTTCTGGATCAGTCGCAGGCCTTTAGAAATTTTAACCCTTTCCAGCCTTCAGTTTCTTTTCTTCAATATGTCCTCTAGGATCACATGAAATTCTTTCGATTGGTCATATCGTACTTGAATAGGAGGTGTGTTGTGAAAAGCAAGTATCCAAACTTGTTTGTGATAAGGCAAATTACAATAGCCAGTCACAGCGTCATAGGATTGTATGATGACTGTCTATCAAAAACTTAGTAGTATAGTTGACCAGAGGAGGATGGGTCCCCCATGTGAGTCTGGTTCCTCCCAAGGTTTCTTCCTCCAACTCTGAGGGAGTCCTTGCCACTATTGCCATTGACTTGCTCACTGGGGCTTTTGTGTTTTGTTATTACTAACTCTGCTAAGCTGCTTTTTGACATTAATTGTAAAAAGCACTATGTAAACAAATGAGACTTCACTTCATTAACACCACCTTTGTTTCTCAGCTCATTGTCCATTTTATCAGCTCCACTGGCCATGCAGGTGCACTTTATAATTCTACAATTACAGATTGTAGTCCATCTGTTTCTCTGTATACTTTGTTAGCCTCATTTCACCCTGTTCTTCAGTTGTTAGGACCCCCACAGAGCAGGCATTTGTTTGAGTGGTGGATCATTCTCAGCACTGCAGTGACACTGATGTGGTGGTGGCATGTTAGAGAGTGTTTCGCTGGAATAAGTGTAGTAGAAACACCAATTCTAAGATCTTATAATACAAATCTATGTTGCAAGATGATCCATACATAATGTCCCTTCAGTGCTGTGAGACCAGATTATTTATGCAACAAAAAAATAAAAACTTTTATAACATTTGTGTTATAACTATATAGCAAGTATGTGCAAAACATAATTTTGCATTTGTCCCCCAAGTAGATGCTGTATAAAACCCCTACAATTTAAGCAAGACAAAGTCAGACAGACATATTTAATTGACATTTGTTCAGATACAGAGTACTGTCCA
>BRDA01014669.1:0-31813 GCA_036984385.1 Crenuchus spilurus | reverse complement strand
TTTTTGGGATTTGTTGATGCCAAGAAATTTTTAAACAACATATTTTTCCCTTAAAATGATATTCTCTCAGTTTAAACTTTTGATCTGTGATTTGTGTTCTGTTCTGAATAAAATATTAGATGTTGGCACCTCCACATCATTGCATCCAGTTTTTATTCACAATTTGTTTAGTGTGCCAACTTTTTTGGAATCCGGTTTGTATTTGAATCAAGTTGTTTGTATTGGTTGCAGGTTATGACAAATGTTATGGGAACAAGCTGAGTTTTAAGTTTCTAAACCAGTCCAACACCGCATGAAGCCAAAGGAGGGGGCACTGGTGTGCTTGTCAACATAGCCTGTAGATGTTACATAAACTGGCACAGCTGAAAAGTCCCTCCAAAAACTCAAATTAAGCACATAGATGTAAAGACTGGATTCAGTGTTGTTTCTGATACATTTGAAGAATGAATGTTAGCTAACAATATTGTTTCATTAGCTTGTTTTGTCTGTATTGGTGATTGTAGTGGATGGTGGATGTTAAAAGAGCTTAGACTAGAGGATTTTGCTTCAGTCATTTACCAAAACAGGTTGTTCCCAGATGTGAATTTTCCTTATGAGATCACATCAGGCTCTGAGATGTTGGTAAGCCTGGAATTCCAGGTAGGAACAGTCTAAGTCTACTTCAACAGTCACCCAGTATGTAATTCCTGCTCAGAATATCTAAGTTTGTTTAAAATATCAGCACCAACAGAACAAGAAATAATAGCATGTTTTAGACTTTGTATACAGATCCTTGGGCTTGTTTTGTGTGACATCATATTTGTGTATGATATTGCTAAATAAAATATGATTCATTTGTAGGTTAAATATTCATTTCTTAGACCACTAGTCCACTTGCATCCCTTCTGTCATATTTTGTGGCTATAGCTGGGAAAATAGGAAACAGTTTATCAGCATTATGTTCCATATATATGTTTATTATTTATTGATCATTTAGTGATTCCATCATCATTTATCACATTTAAATTTTTGCTAATTTTTGGTTTTCAAAAAGTACAATTTCTATGAAACTCTTCTTATTGAATATGTCCAAATTTGCTTAGAAACACATGGAAACTTACACTCTGACAATCAAAGGCATGATCTGCTTATCTTCAATGCACACCTTCTATAGTTTAAATGCACTCCCTTCACATAATTAGCTTGTTTATTGTGAAGAATCACTAATGTGATTTAATGTATAATAAAAATATTATACATTAAAAAATATTTAATGTAACTTATTTCATTTTTACAACTTAATTTCAATTCAGATGTATTTGTATGGCACTTTTAACAACAGGTGTTACAAACAGCTTTACATATTTTTTATGTTTTATCTTATTTTATGGTATGTGTAGATGACCACTAAAACAGGCATCTGGTCTCGGTGGTTTTTTTTTCATAAGACTAAAACAAAAACATTTAAAAACACAAAATAGAGCATGTTTAATATGTTAAGAGTTAAAATTTTAATCTGTAACAAAATCTAAAATAAAATCAGGTGCACAAAAGAAGTTTAAATACTTTATTTTTATATTGAAATGTGTCACTCCATTTACACAAATAAAGAAGTAAAAGAAGTGGAAAGAATACAAGCTAGCTGATGCAGCAAACGCTTGTTTCTGGACCAGTTTATGTAGCTTGGTCAAAATTTGATTACTATTTATTTTTGAAAGTCATAAATGCCAGGAATTGGAGGCAACACTACAAAATGAATAGCAATATAGAATGGCAATAGAGTTTTACAGTTTTTCAACACTATAGTCTGTGAAATCATAAGAAGTGAAGTTTCTACAAATTATGGTACATTAATAAGGAGCTCATCAAAACATTCATGACTCAGTGCAGCCAAATATTAAAGATGCTTCGTGCCTAATCTAAAACACTTTGCAGACAAAAAGATCAAAGAGAAAAGTGCAGGCATTGAAGTTTTCTTTGAAGAAGGCTGTGTAGGTGAATGAAGAGGGCTATGAAGTGTGTTGGTGTGTGGTTGAGTGGCAGGAGGTCTACAGAGCATGAATAATTAAATTATTGCAGCCAAACTCGTCCAGGGGTGTCTGCTTTCTGTTAGCAGCTGATCACCACCCAATTCACTCTGTCTCCATTTGTGGAGAGGGACAGAAGTGACTAACTACTGTTTCACTGAAGAACCTGTAAACATACTCCAATATCTCATTCAATAATATGGCCGGTTAACTGTTGTCATACTTTTCTGATTTGCTTTTGATCAGCAGCATATTCTATGTCTTTATCACATGGTATGCAAAAGCTTTGGCACCCCATATTTCTTTTACTGTGAATAAATAAGTGAGCAGAAGATTAACTGATGTTGTGAACTTGATCAGTGTTTTGAAAAAGGTCTGCATGTCTTCTCAATAGGCAGGGCTGCCTAGCACTCCAAAAATTAAAATATCTGATGTCCACAAAACAGGAGAAGATTATAAGATTAAAAAAAAATCACATATCCCTTTCTTCAGCTTATAATGTAATTAAGAAATTGCAGATAACAGGGATGGTGGAGTTGAGGTAGAGAAGACCAAGAAAACTAGAATTGCAGGAAAAGGGGATTAAAACCCCTTTTTGACTACAAAAGATCTTTATCACTGTTGTGGAGTGACGAGTCATTAGAAGAAACATTTTCCTGCATCCCCACCACAAAATTAAGCATCAGAAGTTTGCAAATGAAAGCCTGATCGATTTTGGAAACAATTCATGTTGACTGATGAAGTTTATAACTTTTTGGCCACAGTGAGTAATGAACTTTAAAAAAAAACTGTAAAAGAAAAATAAATATTCTTGCATAATACTTAACATTATGCCTTTAGTGAGTCAGGTCATCTTTTACCCACTTACTTATTCACAGGATCATACATTTTTAACAGGGGTGCACAAACTTTTGTTTGCCTGTGTTGCCTACCACATATTTCCATGTTTGTGTTTAGTAGCCACAAAAGTGCTTTGTGTTGTATTTGAATTGTTTCAGGATCGATTCCTTAACCTTATATTAAGAAAGTGTTGAATTTCTATCATCAGTCATTTATCTATTGTATAAAATCACACTTTTACTTTTTAAAGGAATGGATCATTGCAACATAATTAAACTTTCAAATAACACAAGTGCAAATGCTGAAATAATTTCTACTACTATCATGCTAAGTTTTTTATTTGTTTAGTCCTTTTGATTTGGGAACTTCTGACTTGGAGTATGTCATATTTTCAATTTTAATTAAAGTCAACTGGAACCATATGGAACTTAAATAACTTACATTTTAGAAGCATCTTGCTTGAGTATTTTTATTTGGTTTGTTGGGATTATTTAGTGTGTTAGCTATCCTGGCTAATCTCAAACTTCACCACTGGTGTTTCTGATAGGCTAATGATATTATCAACATTAACTGCTTGCAGGTCCCCTGATGTAAACATTGATTCTGTGTTAGGCAAAAGTTCCTTTGCTTCTGTAACCTCCCTGTCGTCTGATATATTTTTAACAGACAAGACTGTGGTATTTTTTGATTGATTGCTTCTACTATCTGACTTTAAAGAGTCAGGTTTGGTCTCCATGTTGAGTTTTTCCAAAAGAGTTTCCTCCATGCCTTCATTGTCGGTTTTCAATGCCATTCCAGCTTGCTCATTTTTGGCAGTCTCTGATGTCTCAGTGCAGCCTCTGGATTCTTTGGTGCTTTGTATTTTGTCTAAGGCCTCTTCATTTACTGTTCGTTCACCCTCCTGTGAGATAAAGCTTTTCATATCATCCAGTGGCTCAACATATGTCTCAAAATACTTTGAGGTTTGGTGGATGTTTACCCAGTTGCTCACAAGATCCCCCTGATCTGCAGGAGGTGTAGTAACAAGGTCAATGTCCTTGCTAAATTCCGACTCCTCTTGTCTTTTGAGAGTCACCAGTTTCTGAGCAGGCTGTGACTCTTCTGAAGAGGAAACGGAGGTACTGCCTTCTCCTCCTGCACTCTTGGTTTCTTCAACATCATCATCCCTTTTGTCCTCTTCAATGGCAGGTAATCCTTGACTGTTCTCCCCTTCTATGTTAGCTTCTTTATCTGTGCTGTCATAATTAACTTCTATACCCTTCAATTCCTCTTCATTTGCAACGGAAATTTTGTCATCTGAGGGTGCTTCAGCTTTAGGGTTAACATCATTACTGGCTTCCAGTGATAACGGATCTACTTCTTTCTCACTGTCACCATTTTCAGGCTGATCTTTTACTTCTTCATAGGGTGTGTCTTGTTCTATTTCTTCTGTTTGATCAGTATCTTTCTTTCCTTCCTCAACAATTGCTTCACCTTCTTCTGACTTAGCTGGAGTTTCTTGTTCTTCTTCTTCAACCTCTCCCTCAGCCGTTACTTCTTCTCCAAGTTTTGAGTTTATCTCGTCTGGCTTTTCTTCATTGGCAACTGTGGATTCTTGCAAACCTTCACTGGTGGTCGGGTAAAGCTCTTTTTGTGATTCATCAATACTTTCTTCCAATCCCTCTATCTCTGGCAGAGTTCCTACAACTTCTGCATTGTTTTGTTCACCTTTTTTGTCATCAGTATCTCCAACTACTTCTTTTGATTCAGGGTCATTTACTTCATCCATATGATTATCATTATCTAGGTCATTTCTAGGCTTGTTTTCATCCTCCATTTCAACTGCATTTTCTAATGCAGATTCTGTTTCTGGTCTGGAATCATTTTCTGCTTCCTCTACTTTGTTCTCTGTATTCGTCTCTTCTGGCTTAGTTTCTCCCTCGTTGACTTCTACATTATTTGCTGGAACTAGTTCCTCTGAGCTCTCTTGGTTTGCACAATGTTCAGTGAGCTCGTCTTTGACCATCTCATCCTCGTTCCCTTCTGCATCCTCTGGCTCTTCAGCCACATCCCCTCTAGCTTCCACTTCTTCAGTTAAAGTTTCCTGGTCCACATTGGCTCCTTCCAGTCCTTCTTTCACATCTGCCTCATCTCCACCAACTCCATCTTCAGTTTTCTCTTCTGTACCCTCATCCTGAGACGCGCCTTCTCTTTCTTCTGCGTTCATTTCTTCATCATTTGTACTGTTCTCAATAGAGTTCTCAGTTTTGTTTATGTCCACATTTTGTATTTTAGATTCAGTCTCTTTCTCTAGATGTTCGCTATCTTCAGTATCTTTCTCTAGATGTTGGCTATCTTCAGTATCTTTCTCTAGATGTCCGCTATCTTCAGTATCTTTCTCTAGATGTTCGCTATCTTCAGTATCTTTCTCTAGATGTTCGCCATCTTCAGTCTCTTTTTCTAGATGTTCACTATCTTCATGTTCATTCTCCCTTTCCGATTCATTTTCCTTGACTCCTTCCTCTGGGTTGTCATCATGACAAGATTCTTCAACATCTTTTTCCAGTACAGATTCATTTCCTTCCTGTCTATCATCATTCATAGTATCATCCTCAATGTTCTCTACCGTGTCTGTCTCTGGTTGACCTCCATCTTCAGGTTCATAATTTTTTACAGATTCATTTTCCTTCACTTCTTCCGTAGGTTTACAGTCATCACCAGATTTATTTTCAGCTACCACTTCAGCATCTTTCTCTCCTGCAGAATCTATGTTCACTGCATCTTCCTCTGCTTTCTCAACTTCATCCTCAACTTCTTTCACTTCTGGTTTGTCTTCTTCCTCACTAACTTCCACATTTTCACTTGCCTCAGTTTGTTCCTCTGGGATCTCTTGTGTGTAATGCTGAATCTTCTTTTCTTCTTCTGTCTCTTCACCCTCTTTCAGTGGCATTTCCTCTACGTCTTCCATAATGCCCTGATAAGCCTCTTCTATGCCCTCTCCAACATCAGGTGTTTTCTCCTCTGCATTATTTATCTCTTCTTTATTTGTTTCTCCATCTGTGCCTTCACCAACTGCTTCTTCGTCCTCTGCCCTGACCTCCTCCTTGACATCATCTTCAGCAGCTATTTCTTCCGCAGTTCCTGCATCTTCATCTTCATTCACTTCTTCTATCTCTTTTGGTTGCTGGCTCTCTAACTCAACATGCTGATTGATGTTATCATCAGTACTGCCTACATTCTCAGTGTCACCCACAGCAGTTTCTCCAGTCTCCTCAGTCTCAGACTCTGCAATTGCTTCTTTTGCTTCAAGCTCTTCTTTTATTTGTGCTAATTCTGGCTGCTCCATTGAAGCATCTTCTGTTTCTTCATCATTTGCTGTATTTTCACTTTCAGCCTCTTTCACTGGTTCTTGCACCAACAAATCCTCAACTTTAAAGCCCTTAGGACCTGTGGTCTCATCATCAGGCTTTCCTGCAGTTTCAGGTTCTTCACTTGCTTTATCCTCCTCTTTTGCAATTTCCTCCTGTTCCTTCTCTTGCTCTTGGTCAGGTTGTGTGTCCTGTTGGATGCCTTCGATATCATTTGTACCCTCACTGACCTCTGCATCCCTCAGTTTCTCATCTCTTTCTGACTTAGGCTGTGGGGATTTAGGCATTTCTTTTTCTAGTTCTTCTGTAGCTTGTTGTGCATCTGCATTTCCTTCTAGAGTTTTGGTTTCATGTGCAGATTCTAGAGGTTCATCTCCATTTTCTATAGAAATCTTTTGTTCATCAGCTGGATGCCGTGCTGCATTACTTCCTGGTTCTGCTCCTAAAACACGCAAGTTTATTCTATTGTTATTGCAGGATATAAAAAATATAAACTCCTCAGTACCCATGGTACTAAAGTAACAAAACTATTTTCAAAACAGCAGCTTTTCCAGTAAGTTACACAAATAGAGTGGCAAAATGCTATATTGTTTATTCCCTGACACTATTAAAAGCAGTGCATTACTAAAGTATTTTCATTTCTTCTTTGTTTTCTGAATTTCAAAGAAATCTTGAAAAACCATCTTTGTGCACTCATGTTCCCATTACAGCAGAACATACATATTTGTTTAATATATTCACAATAGTTAATGTAAATTGTTTAGCACCTAAATATAACAGAATAACAGAAGATAATATTTTATTAATTTATTTTGAACAAAAGTTACTGTTGAAAAATAATAGAAAGAAAACCACCCTTTACATTTCTGTTGTGCTTTCATAGTTATGTAGTTTAGAATGCAAAGTAATACCTGGGCTCTTCTGCCTGCTGACTGATGCTACTTCATCTTCCTCAGTGGTGGTGTCACTGAATTCTGGCTCAGAACTGCATTGGGACACATTCAGAATGGCTTCTGCCAACTTCTCCTGCACAGACTTGGCTTGAGTTAGGCATGGGGAAAGAGACAGGAATGTGAAGCATGCAATGCAAGGAGTTAATTTAATGGATTAGTAACATTTTAACTTTCACCAATTTTATACATGCAGCCATTGGTTCCCATGGAGAAAAAAATAAAGTCATGAATGAGAAAGTTTATAATGAAATAATTTAATAAATATGAAGAATTCATCAAAACATAAACAAATTTACCATTTTCCATTCAGAGTAACATTAACACAAACAAAACACAAGCAAGAAAGGTAAAAACACAGAATAATTGTGTAACACAGAAGAAAGTTTATTAACAAATAATATTCAATTAAGCTCACACCATGCAGGTAATAAGATGGGTATCCACAAAATACATTTCTGGATGTGATACACACACAAACATTGAAAGAATGTTTCAGTAAAAAATAACATTTATTTAAATTTCTCTTAGCTCAACTATAGTCCAAGACATTTGGAAAATACTAGTGCATATTTCTGTGTGGTGTCTATTATATAAGCTTCAGATCTTAACTAAAGAAGGTACATTTGTCTTGGCTGATATGAGGTAAGTGAAATTTTATGCAAATTGTTTTTTTTCACAAAAGCTTTCCTTTAAAGAAGCTACATGTGGGATTTTACCATTAAAATTATCCTCATACATACTAAACTGTTATCAGCAACAAGAGCAGAAGACTAATCAGCTCATTTATTCCCACGTGTAGTACCTCTAAAGATGTCAGCAACACACATTACCATTACAAAGGCTGGATAGTCATGATTGATGTAGACATATTAAGTATGAATCAAGTTTAATTGTTGGGAAACAACAAAAATGACAAATGAAATTATTGACCACAACAATCATCCAAATGAAATTAAGTTCACAATGTAACAATGCAGAGCAGATGACTCAAACATGCAGCACAGTATTTTCAGTCTTTCAAATGTACATACACAACATTTCATCATTTTCAAAAATCATGTCTGTGTTGCTCTTTAAAATAGACAATCACAACGAGGAGACCTTTATAATAATCATCACATCTACCATTTTGAAAGTCCAAAAATACTGGCATATACTGGATACAAACACACAAACGCCCTGTTGAACATGCAAAAGGATAAGTAAGCATGCTTGATTTTTCAGCTAAACATAAAAGCGTAATCATTCAAGCCACACTGCAATCAAAGTTGCTATTTCCACTCACAGAACTAGGTCAACAGCCAATATGGTTGTATTATATTGTATTATCCAAATACCATAGCTTAATTAAAAAAAATACTGTTTTTGACTATTTTATGCTGCTTAGCTGGTTAGTAATTATCTTAAAGGCTAAAATCGGGCTTTTCACTTACAGGCTGGTGAGCCCAGTGGTGACAATCAACACTTATAAGCAATGCTGCTTTTCAAAACTTTGGGTGAGTGATATTTTTCTGTGAATTCGAGGTACTGGGCTGCAGTTATGGCAATGTGAACTATTTTCTTCCCCCATTAAACTACTGCAGTCTACTCCTAATCTAGTGTACAAAGTACTGAATGAGATTGGATTAATATCTTCTAGTCTAGTATATAGAGTTTATTGAAGTTGTTTAATAACAAATATATTTTAATGTGGTGTATAGAACATGCGTTTTGGTTTATAAAGTAATCCCTTCTATTCTAATAAATATGGATTAATATGTTTTACTCTATTATATAGAGTATATCTAGTATATAGACTGTTTATTGAAGTTGTTTATGATCTAATATCTCCAGTTCTGGTGTATAGAGTGTTTATTGCAGTGGTTTATTTAATATCTGTTATTCTGATGTATAGAGTGTTTATTGTGGCTGTTTAAGGAACACTAACACAAAAGTTTGCTAAAAATATGAAAGCATTTATATATGTCTGAAATGGCAGACAAGGGCTAGCATGTTAAATGCTACAAGTGCTTTGAAACATAAAACTCTCCAGCTCTGATGATAAAAGCCATGTACTGATCACCACAGGTAGCATGTAGCACACAGGGCTAACGTGTACATTTACTCACCTGTCTCCTGCTTTTCTTCATCTTCAGCTTTGATTTGGTATTTAGCTGCTTCACCGCCAAGCTTCTCACCATCATCATCTCTCTCTGTGTCTTCAGAAATTTCCACCTCGCTCTTCTTCCTGAAACTGTCCAGGGTTTGTGATTCTTCCTCTGTTTGCAAAGGCAGAGTCACTGAGCTGGTCTCCGTGGCTTCTGTCTCCTCCATCTTCGTGTCTTTTTCTGGAGTTTTTATTGAATTCTGTCTCTCAGGTTCCATGTTCTCCACTACAACTTCTGTTGCAACTTCATCCTCTCTTGGCTCTGGACCTGCCTCTGTCTCATCTTCTTCACTGCTGGATGAGCTGTCTGACAGGCCAGATGAGGCAGACGATGATCTTTTGTCCTCTGAAAACAAAAACATTTTGAGTCAAAGAATCATTGTAGCCAATAAGCAATATTGTATGTTTGAAATATATACATTCTGCTATTTGAAGAAACCAAAATGTTATCAGTGTTTTATATAAGCTTTAAACCTCTGATTCATTTATCATTCCAATGGTATTCAACCTACTGATTCTAATTCTTCTAATGATAATTGCTTAGGAAATTATTGGACGCATCATGATATTAGGCCTTTTGCAATTAATATATAATCAAAAGATCACAATAATTTAATCTGACCATAGTTATTACATTTAAATAATGTTTATGACATCAAACATTTTAATCAGTCAGGTCCAGGCAAATAAATATAGATAAAACAAAGCAGAAAACATTTGATATGTCATTGGTCACCCAAAAACATAAACATGTTTAAGGGAATGCGTGTTTATTTATCTAAGAAGCTAATGCTAATTTTGTTGGCATGTATGTTTACAGAAATGTTAGGTTGTACACTCTCAAGAGAAACATGTTGCCTGACTGTGTAGGTTAATATTTTGTGTTTGCATGCATACAGCAGTGCTAAATATCATATCAGTATAACTTAATATTAGCTACAAACTACCTACAATAGCTACACAAATGTTATTTCAATGGTCATAATTACTTATTTTATTATAATCAATTACAATCGATTACAGCATTAAAATTCTATTATTATTTTATCTATTAAAGGTATATTACATTAAAGGCACTGCTACAGAACAAAGCAACACTAACTGTCTTTCTCTGACTCTTCAGCTTCACTGTCCGAGTCTCTGTTCTTTTCTGTGACTTCATTTTCTTTTTCATCCTTCTTTCCTTTTTCCTCCTCTTCTTCTCTGATGGGTGAAGGTGATGTTTCATTCCCATCTTCCACAGGGCCTTCATCATCAGCCTCAAAATCTTCCTCATAGTCTGGAGAGAAAACAGTTCTCTAGTTTAGACTTCACCATATGATTGTATGAGAAGTGATGAATCGCTATTAGAGGGTAGATAACCTTGAAATGGACCCCACATCTCAGAACTGAATGACTGAAGGGGAGATGAGGTGGTGGTGGGTGCGAAAATTACATGAAAGTTAGAGAAGGAAATGCATAGCTTGGAAAGAGGAGCAGTCGTGTTCCTCCCAAATATTAATTCTCTCATAACTCCATTAATTCATTTCAGAGCATTTCTTGGTCTAATTATGATATTGATATGATAAGTCATGTTGGCATTTTAATATGACATATAAACGTAAAAAGTGTTTCTTCCAACAGCAATTCAATTGTACAAAATCTGAAGTTTATAATCACATAAGGCAAAAATGAGGAAGCTAAAACAGCTTAATATAAAATAGAAAACAATAAGAATTTATAATATAAACACAACAGAATAAAAATATACAATAAAAATAAACATTTAATGATTTGCTAATGTAATACTGTAATAAGAGTGTAATGCATGAAAGGTACCATTTTTGGGTTTGTTTTCCTTCCCTTTTCCTACATCCAGTTGGCTTGACTCTGGCTTCTCCTCCTCTTCTTCCCGGGAGTTTTCTCGAGATATGGAGAGCAGCGGATCCTCTTTAATTCTCTTTGGCGGTGTGGGTTTCTTATCTAGACCCATAGCAATAATGCACCTACACAACATTAAGATATTATCTTAAAATGACCTAAAACCACAGAGAGATACATAGGATTCTATTGTATGGGTGATTCCACCATTCTAGACAATCAACCAGAACAGAAAGTGCTGATCTAGAATCAGTTTCAGATCCAAGATCAATCTTGAACCAGCCCTGCAGCTCTGAAGTTTTATACATTTTTATAGCTCACAATAAGTCCTTTTTTATTTGTCCTAAAACCCACTGAACAGTCTAAGATTTGAAGTAAGATCATAATGAAGTTTCAGCAGATTTGACTTTTGGCGATGTGTTACATGTATTATGTACAGAAACTGACTAGACTATTTAGGTGACTACTGAGTTCTAGTGTTTGTTAATAACCTTCACAGCTCCAGTTAAAAAAAGAAACACAATTTGGACTGTGTTTGACTGACTACATCTGGGAAAAGTGTAAAACTGCATAAATATGATTTAAGATGAACTACTCCTTCACGTCAATAAAGCCTAAAGATGCCATTCATAAGGTGTAGTTCACACTACATGATTTAAGCATCAGTTTACAAGTCAGTGATAAAAGCCTTAAGTCAGAAACAAATCAGTGTTTACTTGACGCTGGCTTGGACAATATATGTGACTGCTGATAAACAATGTGAGAGCTCAGCAAGTGATCAGTGACTCTAAACCCAGTAGTTGATCGTTGAGCTCAAGCCAATGAGAGAGCAAGACACAAGGTGAGGAGAAAGGGTGGAGTTATTCAACATTGTCTCTCTGTTTTCTCATCTATATTCTTTTCTTTTTCTATTGTGTGTTTTCGCTGTCCAGTTTACAGTTTATTAGTGCACAGTTTACAGACATTGATTTTGGCAGAAAAAACAGCATCACGTCTGTTCTCACGTGTTTTCATGTCAAAACGTGTTTTCGGAGAGCAGACACACTTGTTGGCCGTTCCTCCTGGTGAAATTCACAACCACTGAAAGAATCCTCATTACAAAGCAACAAGTTGTGTAGCATGAAAAGTACTCTGACAACTCTGAAAGCCATGTAGTATAAACCTGAACTAATGTAACTCAATGGGCAGGTTTGTAGAAGTAAAGTATAGCCCAGATACTAATGGAATAAAAATGTTTCTTATTAAACCCCTAACTTCTTATTTACCATTTCAGATTATATTAAATCTGGCACAGTATTAAGATGACTACTGACTCTCTATGCTTTAAGGGTTTAACAAAACATTTTCAGGTTTTATACAGTTTTCAGCTCAAGAGGTCAAGATTCTAATGGAATTTCAATATTGTATGTGTTAAAATGTTGAAATGAATTTTACAGGGACGTGATTATATTCTACACAGACTGGCTTGGATCAGAACTTTTCCAACACCTGCTGCAGAGTCACAAAGTCTAAGGGATATGTCCAGATCATAAGCTCCATTTTACTTTAGGTCGATTCAGATGTGTAGTTTTATTATTAATAATAGATATATCAGAGTTACAGTTAGTTCCTGACCTGTAACAAGGTGATGCTGCCTCTACACTGATAAAGCCGAAATGACCATGCCGTCCACCAAGACGTGAGCCTTTCCTGTGTTTAAACTCACAACAGGAGCTGAGACGCTCCACCTGCAGTCCATTTAGGAAGAAGGTCAGACTGAAAGGGAAACCACGGTGACGGCGAGAAACAAACTGGAACATCTCTGCCATGGGGAGGGAAATAGAAACTGGGATTATCAAATAATACACATATACTTTTTCAATCCATGCCAGTTATCTGTATTAAGAACCGATTTGCCAATGTGATTTTTCACACAACGGAATTTGACCTCCGCTTTTAAGCTATTCATGCAGTGAAACGTGAACACACTAGGCTGTCAGAATTTGTGCCCTTATCCACTGGCGCCTGGAGAGCAGTTCGGTGCCTTGCACTTCAGTCATGTCCTGTCTGGGGATCGAACTGGCGACCTTCTGGTCACAAGACCAAATCCTTACCACTAGGCCATGGCTGCCCCCAAATCATGGTTGGCAGCAGTGGGATGCAAGTAAAAGAAGAGATACAAAGTTGCAAATATCACCAAAGTTATATCAGAGTGATGATTATGATGTCATATACTAGTGTGTCTCAAAAGTTTTATATATTGAAAAAGTTTAATTTTGTTCTTTTTTATTTATTATAGAATTCTAATTAAATTCTAAAAGGTAAACTCAGAACTTATACTGTATTCATTACACTTAAAATTATGTATTTCAAGTCTCTTTTGTTTAAATATTGATCAGTATGACTTAAAGTTTATGAAAATCTGAGATACATTATCTCAAATGACTAACAAATTGATCAAGTTCAAATAGAAAAGGATGTACAATATGTCCAAAATCCTGACAAATATGTTCATTTATACCATCAAGACTTGTTTTTGGGCTCATTTACCACAAATTACTGCATGGCATGAGGCAGTCAGCATGTGGCACTAGTAGTCTTTAGCTCATCTGTATTGCTGGGTTGGGTGTTTCTCATCCTCATGACAATACACCATAGATTATCTATGAGTTTCAGGTCCAGAGAGTTAGCTGACCAATCAAGCAATAATATCAGGATGAGCAAACCATTCAGTAGTAGTTTTGGTACTGTGGGCAGGTGCTGCTGGAAAAGAAAATCCACATCTCCATAAAACCTGTCAGTAGAAGGAAGCATGAAGTGCTCTAAAATCACCTGGTAGATGGTTGTGTTGACTTGGGACTTGATAATACAGAGTGCACCAACTCCAGCAGAAGACATGGCAACTCAAACCATCACAAACTTCCTAGATTCTGTGCCTCTACACTTTTCCTCCAGACTTTAGAGCCTTGATTTCTAAAGGTAGGGTGGCTTGACATTAGAAAGGTAGCTCTTTTCCTGGAGATGTCTGTTCATGGGAGCTCTTGATGCATTGCCACCAGCCTCAGTACACTCACTGTGAAGTCTTGCAAGCTGTTGATTTTACTTTTCTTACCACATTTTCCCTTTCCTGTCAACTTTCTATAAATATGTATTGACACAGCACTCTGCACAGTCAGCTTTTTTATCAATGACATTCTGTTGTTTAGGCTGTTGATGATCATCTTCTGGACAACTGTCAAATTGGCAGTCTTCCCCATGATTATGCTTGTGTGTGCTGAATTAGACTGAGAGATACACAGTATTTATATTGTTTGAATAGAAATTAAATATTCTAATAATTTGAGATACCGGATTTCTGATTTTCAAGTCATACTGATCACCAATAAAACAAATATGTCTGGAAATATGTCATTTTTATAAGTAATGAATATAAAATATCAGTTTGCCTTTTTAAATTAAATTATGAAGAAAAAAGAACTATATTGTAATTTTTTTCAAATCCACTTGTATACCAGATACACAGCTTGCAGAATAAACAATACTCAGTATCTGGTGTGACCACCATGGGTAGAAATAACCACTTCTACAAGGTCTGCCATGGACAGGATGAAAACCATGCCATGCAGGCTCTGTATGTGCCCAAATTCATACATGAAAATGTGGTACATCACCACATTCTGGTCAAGGTACTGTTCATTTAATATCAGGGATGAACAGGAGTAGACCCCTATCAGCCCCCAAACCATAATGCCTAGTACTGGTCCAATATGATGCTGTAAAAATGTGCTTCTGTTACAGATAACTTTTGTGTTTTTTCCAGCATTGTAATTTTAATTAAAAGCAATGTAGTACAGCAAAATGACTAACAGGGTTACATAAACAGAAAAAAGTAGCACAAAAAGTTTGCTGACGTCCGTTTGCCATCAGTCAGTATTACATATCAAAGTGACATTCACCAACACAATAACCATCATGTATATGGGAAGCATTTGACCGTTAATGAGAATTTAGATCAAACAGCTACCACAGCTAAGCACAGAAATAGATTAAGCACAGGTGTAAAAAGATCAAATCGCCTAATACCCAAGTACACAGCTTTTGTGTAGATTAGAGATGGAGTACATTGAGGACATCTTGACTATGCTCCACATTTTGGAATAATATTTATAAAAATCATCAAAACTATTACGTAATGTAGAATTAGTAGTGGAATTATTTTTTACATTTAACTAGTATTTGGAAATAAATGTAATACAAAATGTAAGCATAGGCCTTTAAATTAAGATGCCTTTAAAAGTATTAAAACACACATAGTGATGGTCTAACTTTTGACTGGCACTCTACTGAAACTATAGCTCAGTGACATTGCCTATATTGTGATGTTTACACACACACACAAAATTCAAACCTATTTACGTTATTAACATGTAAATCTATTAACTTTATTAAGACTAACTCAAGCTAACTTAAACATCATCTAATATATATCAAATACTGTATATCATCTCATATTCATATAATCCTGAACATTGAACTTTATCAACTTTTTAATTATTTTGATCTTCAGACTGACCTCCTTCTTTGAGCTTTCCTTTATAAACACAGAGGTTTTCTCCCCCACAGTGCTGCTGGAAGACCTTCACCTCATCCTTCAGGTCCATCAGGTCATGGGACAGGTGAACACTTTTCCCAAAGTAAACCATCTTCACTGAGACAGAGTTCTGAGCTGATGCCTGCTGAACAGTGTCATCCTGCGGAAGGGTGCAGAAGAATTGGGTGTCAATACTCAGTATAATTCTAGTTGCAGACAAAATACATGACTGTTAAAAATAGTCTAATGTGTGGTTATAAATGTTAACAATATGGATGCATCAAAATGAAACTTTTTGACCGAAACCAAAACTGAACAAAATGAAACATTTGGCCGAAGGCTGAATACTGAGTGTCTCATTGCTTGCTATTTTTTTCAGTATTGCAAAAATTAAATAGACTAAATGTATTTTTGACTTGAAAAAAACTATTGCTAAACCATAATTAAAAATATTTATTGAAAACTGAACATTTTTAACACCCCAACAAGCATACCAACAATGTACAACACTACTAATCTCTTGAGTGTTAGTGAGTGAGAGAGAGCGGGCATGCTGAGTAGCTGCTGTCTGCCTCCCTGTAAACACAATGACTGTTCTTTTGTTTACTCTTTCTGAAATTACGTTTGACTCTAATGATTGAAACTGAAGAAAAGCTGTGAAACGTCAATGTGCTCTGGAGTGACTCGCTGTGGAAAATATGTTAAAGTAGCTGTTACTCCAGATCAGTTCATTTTAGCCCAGAAGCTAACGAGTTAAAGTTCTATTTGTGATTAAAAACATATTTTTCGGCATAAACTATTTGGTACACAGAGTCATCATTCTCTTAATACAGTAAAGCTTTTTTTCTTTCTGGCTCTGAACACTTTCAGGGTCATTTGCTGCTGACAGTGAGACTGACCTGTGTGTTGTCAGTGGTGCTTGGAGCAGTGGTTGGTCGCAACCTTCGACCCCGAAGTGTCCCGTTCATTTTTGTCCCTTTGTCCTTCCTCTTGGTTAGCGGAGGTATGGGTGTAACAAAGTTGTTGATGACAGGAAGCCGGTATGGAGACACGGAGCTGGAGAAGTCTGTATGGGTCAGATGTCTCGCGGCATCTCTGTCCATCTATGACAAAACCGAGAAACAAAGGTTTCTGCAGGTTTAATGCCATTTGATCCTCCCATTCAGTGTCATGCCCAAATAAGAAACTCTGTATGGACATTGTTGTACAATTACAGAAAAAAATTAAGTCTTTTTAAAAAACTCCCCTAATTTTGCTGCAAAGCCGATAAGCAACTTGGTAACAATACTTTATAATCATATTTAAAAAAACATTTTTTAAATAAAAGCTCTATTAATTCATTCTTTGATAACTTATAAACATGTTGTAATTACTCATCAATACCTCTGAAACAAATGTCTTGTGCGTAAATTTAAACCATCTATTATACTTATTAAAATGGCTTTTTTTTCTATTTTTGCCAATTTCAGCCTCCCACTTAAGCCAATTAACCCATCGCAACCGTTAGGGACTCTCCCCCTCACTTTGCAATGTCCCTGACTCTAGGAGGGTGAAGACAAACAAGTTGCTGGGGAGCCAATGAGCTCAAAGGAAAGTGTAGGACCCCGAGCTCTGATGAACCAATCAGTAGACACCTGAGTCATTGGACATTGTAGCTGTTGATGACAAATAGCATGTCTGGGATTTGAACTTGCGATCCTTTTAGCCCGCTGAGCCACTCGGGGCACATATTATACCTATTAACTAATACAAAAAGCTCCAAGTCTGTGCCACAATAAAACTGCTGCCTAACATGTGACAAACTGGGGTTTGATTCAGTATTAGCACACCACACTACACCAATATGAGTCTTTGGGTAAGATTCCTAACACTCAATCACTCTGAATATCTGTCTATTGAATGCATGAATGTAAAATAAATTTCAAACTAATTATTAAAACATTCAAGTACACCTATGCAAGGACATTTCAATTTTCCACATTAAACCCCCCCGCCCCCCAAAAAAAAAACTATACAGACCAGTCTGTTAAAGATGCACTATAATTAAGAAGGGACATGTTTGCAAATGATCAAAGAATGACATATAATACATTATTACTTTTATTACTATTATATACACGTATATATTGCACTATAACTATTTATTATATTATTTTGCTCTAATATCTTGCTTTATATGTCAAATAGACATATTTGATTATGTGGTTTCTTGCACTGTTGTACATACTGTTGTCTATATAAAATGGTAAAAATACAAAAGTGTTGACAAAAATCAGGCTTCTTTTGTTACTTTTGTTGAGTTATGTATATGCTGCATTTGTGCAATGGCGTAAAGGAAGATAACTAAATAGATCAGTCAAGCTGACTAGCCAAATAGACAACCATGATTCTAACTAACATTAATTGGAAGACTTCATAACATTTTAAGAAACAATACATAGACAGTCACAAAATGTTTCTGCACATAAAAAAATAGTTTCTATTTTGACTCATTATAAGAAATAATATATAAATATATATTGTTATGAATAAAATGATATATTTATTTATTATTATCCATAACCGTGACCCTGATCAGGATTAAGTGGATGGGATAATTATCCATATTATATTTATTATGTACTGTATATTATATTTAACATGACACATATCAGCTCCTGGTGTAAATCATTTAAAAAAATTATAGTATATAAGGAAATGTATGACTTTTTTATATGATAATGTAACAAAATGCAATTATATTTTACAACAATTATATTTTATAACAATTATATATTTATATAACAGAACACCATTGCGCCCTCATAAAGGAATAATGCAGTAATGTAGTTTAACAGTGTTACTGAACCATAGTGAGAAGGAAAGTGTTATATGGGGACCCCTATATCAGTGACATATGATGAGTGTATCTGTCATTGTGTGTAAGTGATCTGGTCTCACTGGTGAGCTGAATGGATGATCCGTGTCATTGGAGGAGTCCTGGTGCCTATATCGGGACGAGTTCCGCTTGAGGGAGCCTGGAGTGCTTGTGCTATTCAGAGGCTTCAGCCGAACAGGTCTCTGCATCTTCCCTGGAGCCGTGTTCGGCCTTGACGAGCTGGGCTGTACAGCACCAAATATGAGAGTACTATTAAATGTAAATGTTTTTAATTTCTGCAAAATTAAATGGTTATGATGTTTTCTTATTGGCCTTTGTAGGGCAAAATAGTCCCAATCAAAATTTATTTCTTCAGATTTATCACTATTTTCAACAAAACTCCAAAGATAAATGTACGTTTATTGGTAGTTTTAGACAGTAATAAAATGGCCATACTTGTGTTGTGGTTTCTATAACCACCTCTGTAAAGAAATCAGAGTTGATAAGCTTATGTGTAATGAACTAGTTCACTAGTTTTCACTAAAATTCTAAAAGGTGAAAATTCATGAGTTTGTGTACAATATTCAGAGTAACAATGTATAACTGGACCTTCATGTCCCCATTTTGTCCTATTTTTACAGTGGCACAATCAGCTTTAATGCATGCAGAAGCATCTAACAGTATGAAGTTTCTTATCTCAATACAGTTTATAGTAAGCTGTGTAGCTTTTGCTTTAATTGTAGCTTAGAATGGCTTAAACTCTTGAGGTCTTAAATTACTAATTAATGTCCAAGTGGCCTTTGGGTTCAGGAACTTAAGTGGAATACTCATTCATTTAACCCTATCTTATCTAAAGTCTGCCTTGTATTCCATTCAGAACAAGTCTCCTTTAACTAAATAAAATCTGCTCCAGAATTGTTGGTGTGTGTATGTCCATGTTGGTCAACATGTGTAACTGAAACATGCAACTGTGAGTAATGTTTTTTATTTAAACTTCACCAGTGCGTGTGGTCGGTTTGGAGCTACTGAGTATTGACAGACAAGAAACAAAAGAGCTAATTAATTATTTTGGCCACTTCAAGCTTGTACTGTAACAATGTATTTAGGGCATTGCACTCAGGAAATACATAAAATGAAGCTGAGTTTGTATTATGTAAAATGAATAAAACATCACTGGTAAAGGCAGCCACTTCAGACAGTAGCAGGGCTGCATCAGATTTCTCTGTACTTATGACAGACATCACCACTAAAAAACTGACACCTCTAATGTAAGATCAGCACTTCCTGCCCTGTGTCAACATCATGAACGCAGTTTTAACTTTTTAACTTTTTAAACTTAATATTTGTTTTTGTTATTTCACAAAAAGATCACTTATGTTGTAAAGAAGATCAACTAGTCTATGTGACCTTAATTAACATGTGGATGCAGTTTGACTGGGTTGAGAGACGTTTTGGAGATGTGTTTTTATGACTGGCTTATTTAGGTGGCTCCTGAGTTCTAGTGGTTGCTAACAATGTTAGCCTTGCAATTCCAGTTCTAAACTAAAAAAGTAAAATCCAAATATGCCTTGGCTGATTAACATCTGGGGTAAGTGGGAAAATGTATAAATAGAACACTCCAAATTGTGACGGAAACAAAAAAAATCTGTTTTGCTAGATGTGAAACACTACTTTTGGATAAAAGTGTCATTGCGCTGCATGATAATATCCAACATCCTTAGCTTCAAGCATATTTATGACGATCTTTTTCTTTTCACTGAACTGAATAATTAAAATCAGGCCATACATGCGAGCTGAAACACATTACATCTGTTTGTAGAGCTTTCACAAGAAGACACAAAGCAAATAATTCTTATCTTTGTTAAACTGAGATAAAATGTCCTTATACAACCACTACATAACAGGGAAAATCACTTAGCACAGATTGATACTGGCCTGCAAAAGTGACTGATAAAAATTCTGTTCGTACAAAAACAAAGAAATGTTTCACATTTAAATTCTGTGCTATGGTCAACATCACTGTGGCTGCAATCTTGTTAGAGTGTATCATCACTGCTGTGATTTTATTTACCATAACACACTGGAGGTGATGGTAAATTCAATTACATGATGACATTCACATTCTGCAGTACCGTGCAACAGTTTTAGGCACCAAAGTAAATGAAAACATTAAAACAAGTTATTCTTCAGGGCAAAATGTGTTTATTTATAATGTGAATGTGTTAGTTTATTCCTTTAACCCTTTCTAACCCTCTCCTCACAGTAGTCTACATTATTTATAGTCTCTATCCAATACCTGGTTTGGTTATTCTTTATTTTGTTATGTTAATAAAGTCCAAGTCCAAATTGGACCATTGAGTAAAACATCTGTAAGCAAACTCAGTTGTTTAAACTTAAAAAAATTAAACTTATTTAAAAAAAAAAAAAAAAAGAAATTCTTATTAGAATTTTACGCTTTAGTAATTTAAAAATAATAACTAACAATAATATATAAAAAGGCAATTGTAGCATGGGCAAACATTATGACCCATTAAATATTGAATGTTTAATTTTTTTTCAATACATTTTATTCAGAAAATAAATATGTTGTGTACTGACATGCAGAAAAAAAATTGTGTAGAGATTAACTCAGGTTTCTTATTTTCACATTCACTTTCACAAATCTGGCAAAATGGGTCATTAGAACCAGAGGTGTTAAAAGGATGTCCAAAATTTGACACACATTACGTATTTAGGTTTAAAACTTTAGCTTACTGATTCTGTTGATTCAGAGTGTTCTCCCTCCAGACCAGAATGCCGAGCATGAGAATTTTTCGGTCCAGTTGGTGGCCGAGGAGAAAGCATCATTACAGGGTCCTCCTCATACCTGCTAGAGCGCTCCACCTAGTCATGAAAACAACTTTGCTTACATAAATATACAGCCTAATGAAAAAAAAAGACACATTTCGACATTTTGTTGATTTTCTAAGTGAAAATAAGTAACGTATGACATTTTTTCCCCAAAATGTTAAAATCAATAAATAAAATGAACATTAACATCTGCAGTTTGTTCTCTGTAGAACAGAGATTAACTGATATTCACTTAGATATCTAGTAACCCATTGAATTTAACTTTTGCATAAGACAAAAGATATTATAGACTTTATTATGTCCCAGAAAAAAGGGACATACAGTAATAAAAACTGCATTGCTATTAATATAAATAATAATGCTCACTGCAAATGGAAGAAAATGATGTACCTTAATTTTATGCACTCTTTCTCTTCTTGCAAACTCCTCGAGTTTTCTTTTGATCTCTATTTGATGGAGTCGCTATTTAGACAAAACATTAAAAAAATATTATTACACACTAAGAATAAAAATGACAGAGTTATAAACCTCAATCAGCTTAACAGATAACCTGATAATGAGCAGAGACCAGTGTGAATAAGTTATATTTTATAACTGATATGATGTTTGGCTCATATTAAGGAGCAAAAAATGTACCAACACTGGCATTAATTGCCCCAACACTGCAATAATAAAGTTTTCTAAATGTCACATTGTCAGCGTGTGCTGCTGCTGTGGCTGAAACAGGAGGAGGGGACACAAAGGGATTCCAAAATAATGTGAACTTTATTACAAGAACTGCAAACAAAAGTTATGCAGCTGTGAAAAACAAGACGTGACTATGGATTGGACAACATACACTCCCTGGTGATGATACAATGAATCACAAAACAGTGACAAATGATGGAGGCTTTCTAGCTAACACTGATCAGACAAACACAAGACAGCAGGTATGGGACAAGGCACAGGTGTTAACAATGAACTTGACATGACTGGGGGTGTGGACGTTAACAAACACAAATGAAACAGGGGGGCGTGGCCAGGGACGTGGCAGGGTAACACAAATAAGAAATCATTTACATTTACAGCATTTGGCAGACACTCTTATCCAGAGCGACGCACAACAGTGCTTTGTTCCCATTAAGAGAAGCTCTCAGCTAGTACAGACAGGTTAGAGTCCAAACTACTCTTCAGTTCAGACACTGTTAGAACAAAACCATTACCAACACCTACACAGTAAATCTGCCAGGGTTAAATCAACACAATTAGAGTTAAATTAACACTGAGAGTGTTACATTTTGACACCCTCAGTGTTAATTTAACTCTAATAGTGTTGATTTAACACTGGCAGATTTACGGTGTAGAAAGAAGGAAAGATGCACAATAATACATAATGTAAGAGGATTACGTGATTTACAATAAGGCTTTTAAAATAGTGCTTGACAAAAAGATGGGTGTTCAGTCTGCGTTTGAAGACTGTGAGGGATTCTGCTCTTCAAACACAGAGTGGAATTTCATTCCACCTCGGGGCTAGGACAGAGAAGAGTCTTGATGCTAGTCTTTCACATCTTGAAGAATGGCGGGTAAAGTTGAGCCGTACTAGAAGCTTGAAGGGTTCGAGGTGCGGCTCGAGACTTGACCATTGCTGTTAGGTAGGGAGGGGCTGATACATTTGTTCCTTGGTAGGCAAGCATCAAGGTTTTGAAGCCAGTGAAGTGAACGCAGCAGTGGGGTGATGTGAGCAAACTTGGACTGATTGAAGACCAGCTGAGCAGCTGCACTCTAGATCAGCTGCAGGGGTCTGATGGCTCGCATAGGAAGACCAGCCAGGAGCGAGCTGAAGTAGTCAAGTCTTGAGATGACAAGAGACTGGACAAGCACCTAGGTGGCATCGCAAATCATGCTCTGAAATATTTTTTTTTAGCTGTTTTCAACATGAACCAAGCAACTAAACATGCTGTTGGGTGCTAAGTCACTCTGTGACAATATAGTCTTTTAATAGTAAATTATTCTTTATAGTGACTTAAAAATTGTAATCACTTTACCAAGTAGAAGACAGTGGTTGCTGTTCTATAACTTTTTATAACTTTTTAAATTAGGCAGCCAGGTTACATTTCTAAATAAAAAACAAATATTTCACATTTCAAAAGTGTAACACTTATTTTTCATTATAATGCTCTTATTAAGCCTTATCAACAATTTAGCAGCATTTCCAGATTAAGTAAACATTGCAGCAATTTATGCTGTGGACTTATGCTGGGGCTATATCCCCCCAAATCATACCCTGAAATGCTGAGTTGTCCTAAGCACTTTTTTAAAGTCTAGCCTGATTACACAGAATCATTTCTTATTTTAGAGGTGGAAACATTCTTATCTCCACTGTAATTTAAAGGTCCCATATAATGGAACACCAATTTATTCTCAAGTTTGATGTAGTATGTAAACAATGTTAAAGATTCAAATTATACAGTTCACCCCCAAGACCATACAGTCAATTCAGAATCAGAGCTGCAAAATAGCCTGTAAGAAATTCATCATTTTCACATCACAGAAACCAACATATCTACATAAGCATGTCAGTTCAATCTACAGCTGTTTAGCTCCACCCCTTTCACAGTGAAGTTATAAACACTGTTTCATCATGGTCTGTTTTTTGAATTCCTCAGTTTCAGGTAGCCAATTAGAACAAGACATATTTAAATACAGACTTAAAAGTACAGTAAGAAAAACACCCTTCTTCATTTTAAGGCATTAAAGGGTTTGAAAATGGTAATGTAAACATGAATTATGATTTAAAATAGAATTCAAGAAAGTGTATGATACATGTCCTTTAAAATGAAGGTATATTTATGTAAGTGGGCTCTAATTTGGCTCTTTTTTCTGACTTACCTCCATATCGAGAACTTTGTGGAAAATAGCCTGAGCAAGACATTCCCGAATGTGTCTCTGATGCGCTCTCTGGATCAGTTTGTAGCGGTACTCCTTTTCTGGAATAATTCGGCCACTCCGGCTGAGCTGAAACACAAACACAAAATATCAACATCAGTATGAATAATACATTATTATTTTTGTAAATGTTAAATATATAGGATTTCTACTTTAACTTTACTAATATTTACTACCTTTACTCAAGTTCTGTACTTTGCCGAGTCCTTGAAACATTTTACCATCAATAATTTACCAACAATTTACCATCATGCTCACTTACCAGCCCCACTTTCTGAAGATGTCTTCGTATTCTTGTGTTGTTGAAGTAACCAGTCAGATGTTTGTCTGTTAGACTGTTATAGGCTCCAAGAAGGCTATGGAGGAGAATAAGTTCAAATGAGCCTTTACATAAGTTATCCAAAGTTCTGCTGTAGAAAAAGTTGTTTTAAGGTGCTTCCAGTGGCATAGACAGATATTAATTTCGGGGGGGTAAAAATATACTAAATAAAATCACCTTTCTGTAACTCATTTTGTGCATTTATATAGATGTCAGAAAGTAGTAGATGGTGAGTTTTTTTTACATTTTTGTGTCAGATCTAGCATTGTAGCTGTTTTGTAGCTTTCAAACAGAAATTAGGAAAAATGTCTGTTTATCTGATTGGTTAATTCAATTTGCTGTAAATGTAATTTTGTTCAATGTATATATTAACATCTTAAGTATGCAGCGAGGAGGCAATGGGAAACCAATGATCTTTACCCAAGAAGGCTGAACTAAGCATTTGTTAAACTAGCCTAAATTTTATAGATTTTTAAGTGAAAAAAGTTAACCAATCTTTTATGAACAGATAACAAACTTCTGCACAATTATAATGCACTTACTTTGTTTACTAAATGTAAATTTAATTTCTGTGTAGATTTGGCCATATGTTTAGGGTCATTATCTTGCTAGAAGACCCAGTGATGACCCATCTTCAGCTTTTGGGCAGAAGCCACCAGATTTTGTTTTAAAATGTCCTGGTATTTCAAAGCATTCATGATGCCATGCACCCTAACAAGGTTCCCAGGGCCTTTGCAAGAGAAACAGGCCCACAGCATCACTGATCCTCCCCCATATTTCACAGTGGGCATGAGGTGCTTTTCTGCATACTCAGCTCTTGTGTTACGCCAGACCCACTTAAGAGCATTTGTTGCCAAAAAGCTCCATCTTTGTTTCATCTGACCAAAGCACACAGTCCCAGTTGAAGTGCCAGTACTGCTTAGCAAACTCCAAACGTTTGCGTTTATGATTGCGAGTGAGAAAAGTTTTTTTTTCCGGGCATGCCTCCCAAACAGCTTTTTGGCATGTAGACAGCACCTGATGGTTGTTTTGGAGACTTCGTGACCCCAAGAAGCTACCATTTGTTGCAATTCTGTAACAGTGAGCTTTGGAGAACTTTTTATTTCTCTTATCATCCTCCTCACTGTGCCTGGTGGCAAAATAAACTTGTCTCCTTGTCCAGGTTTGTTTACCACTGTTCCAGTTGTTTTAAACTTCTTAATAATTCCTCTGACAGTAGATATGGACAGGTGTAGGCGAGTGGCTATTTTCTTGTAGCCATTGCCTGACTCGTGAAGGTCAACACACATCTGCCTTACTTGAATAGTATGTTCCATTGTCTTTCCCATGTTGAAGAGAAATGGCCTCTGTGTCCCGTCATATTTATACCCCAGGGAAACAGGAAGTTGTGAATTACTAATTAAAATGTTCCTACATACTCTGATCAACTTCGTAAACTACTAGAAGTGACAGAAATACTTTAATTGCACTTATTTCCTAAGAATTGCTAGGGGTGCCAATAATTGTGGAACAGGTGATTTTATGAAGAATAATTATTTCTTAGTCAGGGATTTTTTTCCCCCTTAAAATTCACTTGAGTTGAAGGCTACATTTTTCTACAATTTTCAGTCTGAGAGTATGTTTCCACAATAAAAACAGAATTTGTTTTAAGGCTTTTAACATATCTTAACCAGGGGTGCCAATAATTATGGAGGGCACTGTATTTGAATTACCTCTTATTAATATAAGTAAACATTATCTTTCCTCAATCTGCACAGGTCTGCTCACTATACATTGCACACCCAGCATGACACATTTTATGTAAACAACAAATAATATCACCATTTTTCAGTGTATAATAAACGTGTCTACAAGCATGTGGTGCAACAGGACATGTGGTATAAAAAGTCAGACAAAATTTGTTTTAAGAAATCTGATAAATAAAGCTGCCCTGACTGGTCATTTGCATTTCACCACAAGGTTAGCCCTTAACATCTGTGTTAAGTGTACTGCTGGAAATGCTGGGTTGTTTGTCTCCTCGTTTTTTTCCAACACAGATTTGATTTCCTGGTTTTTGTAGTGAAAGACAGCGGCACCCAATGCTGGCTATCCGGTCAGAGGGATATGTTACAGATATCTGATTACAGCTGGAGTTAGAGAGGATGGATAGCATGATTAGTCCACACTGCTTTTGTATTAGGCTCCTTTGGTGCTGTTGCATATGAGAAGGCTGCATTTCAGACAGAGGACAGCATACAAACACATACAAGGCCAGCAGGCTTAAGCAAAGGCTGAACTTTTAATTTATCAGCATGCTAGCATAACATGAACTGGTATCCATCATTTGGCATGATATTTGCTTCACAGAAATAGTTCAGTAAAAACATATGTACACAATTTTCCATGTGCCCAAGAGGTACTCAATCAGTCAAGACATGTTTGGAGTCTACATTTTGCTTCTTGCTACAATGCTAACATTGTTAACAAATAATAGACCTCAGTAGGCATTTTTAATAGACCCCAATCATTTCTGTTAAAGTACATCAATAATCAAATCTTACTTGTGGTCTTACAGACTATTCAGTGTGGTTTAGGAGAGTAATCCACTTCTTGCTTTGAGCAAGTTGTCTATGATAGACGATGCAGCATTCAGCTATACAAGTTTTTGTCACACTGTGACTAGTCTGTGAGAACTTAAGATCTGGATGTGGTTTGGGCAGCTTAGGAGAATAACTGCTTATTTCTTTATACAGAAAGGACTGGGCTATTCTGTTTGCAAAGATAGCCCCACTGCTCCAGTTCTACACTAAAAAAAATCTAAATTTGGACTCCAAATGTTTTGGCTCTTCATCTATGTCTCAGGTAAGTTGAAAAATATTTAACTATGATTTCTGATTAACTATTCATTTAAATCACTGCTTATATAAATAAATATGGTGTAACAGATATTTGGCTTATTTCTAAGATGCTGGATCCATTTCAGGCTAGCTATGTAAGCATTTTAGGAGTCCCAGCATATGGAGTAACTTGCTCGCTGGCTGCAGATAAATGTATAACATGTAATTCCAGTCCTGCATTAACTCAGAGGTTTAAAAAACATTTTTGGAAGCTAAAATGAAGAAAATGTTAGCTGTGTCCAGAATTGTGTAAATGATTGCAAATTACTCAGAAAGCAGCACAATAAAATAAAAACAAACATCCAGACTGAAGCAATTTTTAGGAAAATAACTATAAATTATTATAAAATAAAACTATAAATTATGAGTAGATGAGTACATTATTTGATATGCATTAACTTGTTGCTCTTAAAATACTGAATAAAATGTGTGTAAAAAGTGTCTAGTTTTTAATATTTATATTACACTGTTTAAGTTATAACTGAGTAAATTATATGAACAGCTAAATCAGTACTGATATAAGGCTATGAATGATTAAGGCATGTTAAAGAGACTTTAGGGTAGTGCAAACAGTAAGTCCAGTGTTTTTCCATCTCCACAGTAACTAAGACTCTCAGCAATGCACTCCAGTTTGATGAAGCTACTAATGAGTCACAGACTATGACAAGCTATGCAATACAGAAACATTCCACTTACTGTCCCTTTATGATGTCCTTTGACATTTTAGCTCCACTAGCTATATTTATTAATGCATTTATCAGCTCCATCTACCACATTCATCATTGGTCAATTTCTGACCATAAAAAATACTTGGGTGGTGGGCCATCCTCAGAAATGCAGTGATACTGACATGATAGTATCAAGGCAGTGTCTGTGCTTTTGGCACAAGTGTATCAGACACAATGGTGTTTTAACACACATACATGGCATGGTTGTGCTGAGAGTGGACCATCACCCAAACAAACACAGATAAACGCAGCTCTGTGGTCAGATACTGGCCACTGATGAGGTCCACGGGAGGGTTAACACAAACTGAGGCAACAAACGAGATGCAGTTTCTAACTGAACACCAGGAAGGAAGACTTGAAAGACAGCAAGTGGAGCGATTTCTGAACAAGTGGAAAATGAGAGCGACCTGTTCTGCTGTATTTACTGTTGATCAGATTCATTCAGCAAGCTCTGCTGTATTTGGCCCAGGTTCTGCTGTATTTATCCCGGGTTCTGCCACATTTAGCCCAGTTTATGTTGAATTTACTATGGATCATGTTGTATTTAGCCTGCGTACTACTGTGTTTAGCCCAGGTTATTCTGTATTTAGTTCAAATTCTGTTGATTTTAGCCCAGTCTATTTTGAATTTAATTCAGATCTTGTTGTGTTTAGTCTGTGTACAACTGTTTTAAGCCCAGGTTCTGCTGTATCTAACAAGTTGATGATTATGGGGTTAGAAGTTCTGTAGCTATTTAGCCAGTAATGCTGTAATTAGAACGTTTCTTATGTATTCAGCCCAAGTTCTGCCATATTTAGCATATTGTACACTGCTGTGTTTAGCCCTGTTTCTGCATATTTATGCAGTATTTAGCAGGTTCAGCTGTATTTAACCTGTTTCTTCTGTATTTAGCGCAGTTTGTGCTGTATTTACTTCAGGTCCTGTTGTGTTTAGCCTGTGTACTATTGTGTTTAGCAGTTCTTATGTATTTAAACCGTTTCTTCTGTAATTAGCACAGGTTTCTTCTATATGTAAACAAATGCTGCTCTTTTAAGCCAAGTGTATGCTAACTTTCTTCAGTATTTAGCCGGTGTTGTGCAGTACTCACCCTGGGTTTAGGTGGTTCATGGTGCTGCTCTGCTCTGAGCTGCTACTGTCGCTGTTTCCCAGTTAATGACAGGCAACGTTACCATGGAGCTGCGAAGGGTCACGTGTGTCTCTCTCTCTCTCTCTCTCTCTCTCTCTCTCTCCCTCCCTCCCTCCCTCTCTCTCTCTCTCTCTCTCTCTCTCTCTCTCTCTCTCTCGTTTTACTGTTTCACTGTGTGATATGAAATAATAAATGAAAACCTTTCTGTAGAAATAGTGTGTAGTGAATATAAAATGATGACAGGTTACATTTTAAACTTAAACTGAAAGCTGATTTTTTTCCCTGAGACAGTCATCAGCACTTATATTCTTATGCATGGTGTTTACAGCTGAAATAAATGTACTAAAATCACTTTTATGTTGTTTATAGTGACTCACTGACAATTGAAAATCCCTCTTTTGCTGAGTCAGTAAAACAATAAAGTGTGCAATACATCTAGTCTCTAGGTTTGACACTGAGAAAAACTTGGTCAGGAACTGGTCTGATATCTAGCTGATACCAGATTATTTGAAAACATTAGCAGATTTTCAGTGTATAAGCTATTAAAACCTGACTTTTAATAACAAAGCCAAGATCACTCAATTTTCCCCAGATTTAGACATTCTTTAGACTACTGGAGCTGCTAACATAGTTAACAAACACTAAAACTCAGTAGTCACATAAATAGTCAAGTTGTTTATCTACAAATACACCAACAATATTTCAAATGGCAGTTCAGACAGCCGCAGGGCTGGTAGAAGACTAATCTTGGATGAAATCCTCCATATTCATGACAGTGTCAGTGTTACTGAGTAAGTCTAAGATGGCAACATTCAACTAAAATGGTTTTGTTATTTCTTAAAGCTTAAAACCACATTTACTAGTCTGTGAGAACTGGATGTGGTTTGAGTGGGTCGAGAGATTATATTATTTGTATCTTTTGGTGATGTATGTTGACAGTAATGTTGCCTGTACTATTTAAGTTACTTGGGAAATAGGTATAAACATGGCTGATTAACTACAGTGAAGGACAAACTGAAATAGATTCAGATTAGAGTGTGTTTTCTTCGGTTCTGTTATTATTACTCGGTAAGAATACTTAGAAGAATCACAGAAAGGGAAGACTCAAAAAGAAAGACTATAGTGAACTAAAGAAGTCACGTGTCTCTGTATTTATTAGAGTTGTAACGCCCTCTGGTGGTGAATTCAGCCACGGTAAATGTACTCACCATTCAAATAAATAAATAAATAAATAAATATTTAATTTTAAACAGCCATTAACTACAGCAGTTTTGTTTTTTTAGAAAAATAAACAGATTCACATGAAAGCATATAACATTGTCACTGAAATTGTGAAATCCTTTTTGTATATTTGTGTACATTTTCAGTAGTACATTGTGTCCCATTTTTCATGTTTGTTTGTCTGCCTCCATTATTTCTGATACACTGAAGAAAATCTCAATCCACCTGTAATTCTTTACGAAAAAGTAATATCTGCATATTCTGTGTACTTTAGTAATTGTTAAAATGGAAGAAATTCAGGTGAAATCTGGTGGATTACATTTTATTATACACATAAATAATAATAATAATAATAACAGATGTCACGTGACATGGTTTGTCACGCATACAAGGAAGTGAGCGCACCAGTCAGTTGTAGCCTGTTATATATAGATCATTGGTTGTAGCAGAGTGCAAAACACTGGTCATTATTAGATTATGTCACATGATCAGTATTGCCAAGTCCGTTTATTATAAGTCATGGGTTGCGGTTTTTTGGGCTTGTTTTTTGAACGTGACCGCACGTCCTGACATTGCCAAGTGAGGCTTGGTCCTGGGTCAACATGGGAAGAGCTTAAACTAAACTAAACTAAACTCAACCAATCAGCTTTGCTGCCCCGCCCTCCTTTTTTCACCCTCAAGGAAGTCATTTTCCCTCCTTTCAGCGCCATTTTTTTTGTTCAGTTTTCCTCCCTCAACATGGCTAAACTCCTGTTTTACTGCATCTCCTGCTGAAGGTAAGATATTTATTGCTGAAATTTAATGTTTTACATCCTCAGCATATAGTACTGGGTTTATTTACACAAGTAAACTTTTACTGTACATAGCTTTAGCTTAGCTAGTCTCAGAGCTGTTGCTCTGCTAGTTAAGCTATCTGGCTAACATAATGGTAAATCTGAAAATCTAACTTGAACTATTTAACAATGCCCTTTCAAAATATGAAAATCTTGCTTGCAATAATTACTCCTATTTCTGTCATTTACCTAAAGCAACAAAGTTATAGAAATGTATATTTTAGCTTGCATACCAGTCATCTAGTTAGCTAGATAGCAATGGTTAACTAGCTAGATAGCATGGTTAGACTTAAGTAGTTCCAAGAAAATAAGGTCTAATATTTACTTGAACATATCTTATAGGATAGCTGTATTCA
>BRDA01014665.1:30466-54539 GCA_036984385.1 Crenuchus spilurus | reverse complement strand
CCACCCCTTTCTGCTCACAGCTGTGTGTGGAGGTGGTAGTTCTTAAAGGGAATGCTTAGTGCTTTAAAGATGGGCTCCAATTACAAGCTCTTTTTTTCATTCGCTCATGTTGCTGCTCCACATACTTGCATCTCTCTCGCTCTCTCCAATCCTTTTATATTCCCTCTTACTCTCCTTTCCTCTTTTCTTCCCACTCACTACTTCTTTCATCCCAGCTCCAGTTTCTCTTGTTTCCTCTCCTCTCTGTGTGGAATGCTGGTCATATCTTCATGTTGAGCTGCTGTGTTCATTCTTTCTGAGTAGCTGGACAGTGAGAAGGTCTGAGCAACAGAAGAGCTTTAAAAACCTTCATATTGTTAAAAGGCTCCTGTGACCTCTTTCTGATAAGATTTCTTTGTGCATTGGATATAGTGTTCTTTATGAAGAAATTGTTCATTTCTCTTTCTTTTTCATTTCATTAATTTTTATATTGCCTTTCTTCCTTTTCCTCTTTTTTTGTTTGAATGCTCAACCTCAATTGCTTATTAGAAGCTCAGTTTATTTTTAATTGATGTTTGTAGCTGTAAAATACATTAAATAGCTTCTACAAAATCTAAAACTAAACTTATATTTAACTGTAATCAAAAACCTAAAACTTAGCCTAAATATAATATTTATCTTAATATAGCAGTCAGAGGAATGAGTTTGTAAATAATTTGAGCATCTGTATATAAGCTATAGAAAACAAAAATAAGTGACCTTTTATTCTCTCTCTCTCTCTCTCTCTCTCTCTCTCTCTCTCTCTCTCTCTCTCTCTCTCTCTCTCTCTCTCTCGCATTCTGTGTGATGGAAGGGGTATCGAGTGTTTAGATAATGGTATTGATTTTAGAACTGCCCACTAAAAGGCCCCATTTGCCCCTGTAGGAGCATTATCACCTTAGATGTTTGTGTGAGAGTGTTGTGTCTTCAGGCTCTATATTCCTCTACAGTGCTCAATATAAGCACTCTCTCAGGCTCAATACATCTGTTTCTTTCTCTTTCTTTGCAGACGAATATCCCGTTCCTCCACAATGTGTTGAGCAACGATCAGTTCCTATACGGCACTGTGGACACCCAGTTCATTGATGAGAATCCTGACCTGTTCAATCTAAAACCAGTCCAGAACCGAGCCCAGAAACTTCTCCATTACCTTGGTATGATCAATTCATAATTATCGATGGAATGTTATATTTTGTAGAACATAGGAGAAAGCCATTATAGGCACTGGGTACTGTGAAGCTACCTTCAGTGTACTTGTTCTTAAGCTGTCAGTAACCGAATGCTGACACCAGTGAAGGGTAGAGTACCAATCTCAAGTAACCATGTTGACTTCTCTGAAATTGTAATTTAATTAAAGATGCTTAATGTAAACTTTATGGGCAACAGTATTAGGACACACCTCACAGTCATTGAATTCAGATATTTCATTCAGTCTTATTGCCACATATGTATAAAATCAAGTACCTAGACATGAGGTCTGCCTTTACAAACATTTGTGAAGGAAAGAGTCATTGTAAAGAGTTCACTGAATTGGTACTGTAATAGGATAGCACTGAAGTCAGTTTTGTGAAATTTGTCCCTCTTAGATATTCCACTGAGAGCGATGATATTGAAAAGTGGAAGCGTTTAGGAACCAAAGCAACTCTGCCAGTGGCAGACCACATAAAGACTTTGTAAGTGCTGAGGTGCATAACAAAATTTGCAAGGTCCATAAAGGCAGGGTCGGTTGAGTTTGGTGTGGAAGAACTTGACTAACCCACACAGAGCCATGACCACAAACTTATCACAGGCTTTTGGGATGAACTAGAACAGAGATTGTGAGCCAGACCCTCTTGTATAACATCAGTGTCTGACCTCACAAATGCTCTTCTGAATATGCAAATGTTTCCACAGACACTGTAGAAAGTCTTACTAGATGACTGGAAGCTGTTATAGCTACTAAAGAAAGTCCAACTCCATATTAATGCCTATGTATTTAGAATGGGATGTCATTAAAACTCCTCTAGGTGCAATGTGAGGTGTTCCTATGCTATTGCATGTATGCAGTGTCTAAAAAGAAAAAAATATTCTTAACAAGCCAGTTTTGCACAAGAAAATTAAGCTCATGCTAAGAACATATGTCTAGTTTTTTCTTAAAGGCACAGATTGTAATATTTTGGGTTATCTTTTCTCAGAATTTAATAGAATCACTAATAAAAATGATTAAAAACACATCTAATCATTATAAACTAAGAAGTTGTTTGATTATTTTACCTTAGAATAAGCTGTTTATATCTACATTGGTCGCGTGTCGAACACCGACTGAGGCCGCCATGTTGCATCGCCATGTTTCTACAGTAGTTTGAAAAGGACAAACGACGCTAGCAAAAACCGTTTGTGTTGTAATGACGAATTGGCCACTCAAATTCGATGGTGCTGTAGCTTTGTTTTGTTGTTGGTCGACATAAAACAGGAGAAGAATAAATAAATATATACCTCAATAAGAAGAAATACACGAAGGAGAAGCAAGAATAAAGTTTTTTTTGGTTTATTTGTTAAGATGGCGGAACATTCTTATGCTAGTCAAGAAGAGAAAACGACTTCAATTGTCAAAGAAAAGAAAACATGAAACTTAGCTTCATATTCGTGTGCGCAGTATTTTTCCCTGCATTTCACCTTAAATGGTGCTGCAGGACATTGTAGCGCATCGGAGCTGGACGCTACTGCAGCATTTAAGGTGGAACTGGAGATTTGTAGCTGCACGCTAGTTTGCGAGCTTAGCTAATATAAGCTCCTGTGAACTCTTATCAGCTGAAGTGCCTTCTTCAGAGCATGGCAAGCTTACCTTGACTAGAGAAAATGTGTATCCTGCCTGCATTATCTGTCTACAATGAAGCAGTTTGATGCGTTTACTTTATTACTGTGTTTTGTACAGAAAACGGCTAACGTTTACAATAGCACTACTTAAGTGCAGAAAATGTTTCATCTGCATTGTAGCTATAATTTTACATTTCCTAAATTTCTAATTCAAATTAATCTTACCACTTGACATATCACTAGCTCTAAAGCTGCTATTGGACATTGCGTTCGGGAGTATCAAAGATATTAAATCTTACGGCCACTGTAGAGACTCCTTCGTGTTTGGAAGGGAGGGGCTGTTGAAAAAGTCTTCAGTTGGTTGCAGTATGGAAACTAAACCACTAAATGTCGCTGGAAACTACATTCTGTGCCTTTAAGATATTTCAGCTCATTTTGAGCTTTTTTACCAGTTACAGGGTATAACTATGGTTTGGTTGAAATAAGAATATGATTATTTTTCTTATTTCAAGAATAAGGCCACTTTCTCAATTTAAGAAATTTATTTAATGATTCTAACACTCATTTAAAAATATATATTTCTTAAGAAAAGCAATTTTTGCTTGTAAGAAGCACACTTTTCTTTAACTCTTGACAATTTAGTTTAATTTAAAAACACATGATTTAGATTCATTTGCTAGTTATAAGAATTCTAGCCAAAGAATTTTTGCCTTCCCCATTGGCAGATTTTTTTTTCTCAAAACAAGACAAATTGATCACATTTAGGAATATTTGGCTTATTTTAAGCAGTGCTGTTTTTGCAGTGCACTGAAGTGTAATAATGATCCACATACTGATTAACATAAAAAACGGCTTAGCACATTAGTTACAAGGGTCACCAATCACACAGAAGTCCCCTTTAGCTCAACATTGCTAATGGGTTGTAGCCCATATGTAGATGTACAATGCGTTAGTCGTGTGCTAGCCTTTCTTCAGTTGGCAGTTGAGCATCTCTTGGCTGGATCTTGGTACAATGATGAGTAAAATCCTTATCACCAAATATGTGCCTGATACACTCACTCCACCACATAGATATCAACAATGGCATAAGTTCAGTGCTAAAGTTGGGAAGGTTTTGCTCCCCTCCATTCCTAGGACAAAACTTGAGATAAAAAAAAAAGTAGAAACACTGCATAGGATATTCTAACAACAGCCACAGTAGTGTTAGCAGCATTTATACTAGACATTTGAAGCATGCAGACATACTGGGGCGTTCAGACAAAGTTGAAAGCAAAAAGGTCCAATTCCTTTTCAAAACAAGGCGTGCTATGTCTTCACCTTATAATGAAGCAGGATGCTCTGAGGCTTTGTTGGTTTATGCCTTTGATTAACAAGTAGGTAGAAACAAATAAGAAAGGCCAAGGTGACTGATAAACATTTCAAAATGATGGAAAATATCTTTTAAAAGAAACATTCATCCCCTGTGTAACCAGAGTCTGGCACGCTGGTCTTGCAGCAGCCAAAAGCACTGGCAGCAGGAGATTTAGCTGGCTTAATTTAGCTTTCTTCTGCTTTTTGAATTAGCATTTTATTTTCCTGAGTTCATGAATGAATTCGGAGCATATTTTTCAAGAACATGTCTGAAATTGGATTTGTGCCAAATTCATTGAGTGGAACCTTCTCATACAATGTTGCAGAGGGCACAAGTGGCAGCGCTGGCACTGAACGTATACAATACCCACCAAATGAAATAAAATCTGATCAGCAGTGTTCTTGTAGTTACAAACTGACCACAGAAATGGAAAATAGTTAATAAATGGTCAATAACTAATGCAAACTGCTGGCTGTAGTGTTGAATTGTGCATCTCAGTAAAGTGACTGAATGAAAATGAGTGTGGAAACAAATAGTGGCCGAGATCAGATGTACAAAACAAAGGCTGCTATATTATTATTAATATCATATTATAATGTACTATATTGGAGTGTCTGGAACAAATTTATTGGATTTACATTATTTCTTATGACAAATATTGCTTCAGTTATCATTAATTTATGATAACCAATGTCATTCATTATCATTTTATTTGTAGCATAGTTAGCAAGTAATTAAGTCATGCTGCTACAGATAAAAGGTTAAGCCCTTCTGCACATTCCTGTCGGCTCCAGTTAGACTTTTTACTGGTATTGTCATGCTTTCTGTTTTAACTTGATCTCATTAGTATGCAAGATTTTACTGAAAAGTCACACTTGCAAAGATATAACCAAAAATAGACTTCTTTAGTATTGAGACCCCTGTGTGTTTGAGCTAGAGGCACAACTGCAATCTTATTAGTCAAGGTGGGGAAAAATTGTGGGCACTTCATAGAAAAATGATTACCAATAACTTGAAAAAGAAATGACAGTATACTTACTAAGCCTTGTACTATGAAAAGCAAAGTATACTACAGACTTTTGCACATTTTAATATACAATAACTATTATCTATGTAATGCTTGTAGAGGCTGTGTTTATTTCCCACTTATAAAATCAACAGAATGTGTAACCTTTTGTATTCCATTCTTTGCCTCAACATAATTTGTTCTCTACTCCCATAAAAAGGTGGTTAAACCATTTAAATGCTTAAATGTAGGAAAGCACTGACCATTAATTTTTATACCTGATTCCAGTTTCTTTATAGCTAAGTTGGCCCGTGGACATTTTTTTCCATAGTGTGAGCTAAATGAAGAGACTTGCACATTTCCAGTACTTCCAGTGTAAATATCATTATATTTAATAAAACAAACTGGCAGGGCAAAGAAATGTGCTTAATTATGCAGTATATTGAATTTAATATTTAACAGGTTATTTAACATCATGTCCGGAATTATGCTTCAACACTTGATTGCATTTGGGGGGCAGGGGAGACGGGGGGAACATGTCCCCTATACTTTTGAAAAGGCAGTTTTGGTCCCCTGAAGTTTTTACTGACCAAAAACAATGTTACGCTATATCAAATGAAGATGGGTCAAGCACTATGACCAAGCGGAAAACAGCCACTCAAGCTGAAGCCTGTTTCCCTTTAGATTGCCCACAAGCAAAGGGAACAGTGAACTTAATACAGTAACAATAGAAAACTAGAATAACTTTTAGAAAACACAGTGAACTGAAAGATTTTGAGTTTTATTAAATGTTCAATTTAGTTTTGTATTAGTATGTAAGGATTTATTAATTCTTTAATAATAATAATAATAATAATAATAATGATAATAATAATAATAATAATGTTATTATTAATAGTAACTAATAATGCATCATTTAAAAATTGTTTGGCATTATATAGAACCCCTTTTGCTAAGTGTAATGTAGGCTAATAGCTGATGTGAGTGTATTAGGTTATTGTAGCTGCCTGTGAATCATGAGTTTAAAATTAGATAAGTAGAGATGTGAGGAGTCCAATAAAGACCACCTTTAGCCTCACAGCCTGTGCTTACAACAGCGGTTGGAACAGAAAAACATCCAGATGTCAAAGGCAGGGCTACTCCAGGTCCAGGGTTATGAAATGCAGTGATAGAAAGCCTTTTAAGCATTGGTTTAGTTTACTGATCAAGTGGTGCTCTTTGTAGATGGCCTTTAGATGATGATGTTGCAGCTTTTGCTGAGCCTTCTGCTGACTGTGGCATGAGGTGAGGTGACTAGGAAGCAGTCTAAGTGTGTCTGTGTGGATGTTTCTAATCTCAGGTCATGTTTTGGTGAACGGCCCTACTACTCCCATCCCTGTCAAAGCTAAGCCTTCTTCCATTGATCCAGTCGTCCCTACAGTACCTCTCGGTAAGCAACACAAACACACATACAGACACATGCTGTCAGTAAGAGAAGTGAGAGTGCACTAGAGACTGCAGTGTGACTCAAATGTAAGCCACAGTCTAACTTCTTTACAGCCATGGGATTTTAGTGATGCACAGAAGAGTGTATGTGTGTGTGTGTGTGTGTGTTTTCATGATAAGAGTGACTTAATCTCCTTCACCCCTGCAGTCTAAATGTACACCATGAACATATTCTGATTCGTGTGAAGCAGGAGGTTGACACATTGGGTGTGTGTTTACAAAAGGACCTTTTTTAGCTTCTTCACACTGTTTGCTCTTCAGCTTCATTTTCAGTTTTGGTTTGTAACAAGGAATCACTTAAATGGCTTAAAATGCTAATTTATTCCTTTTTGGAAATGGATCAGGTGCTATGATGGTGTGTGTGTGTGTGAGAGAGAGAGAGAGCGAGCAAGAGAAAATCTCTATGAATGATGATACAGTTTCAATGGTGCTTTATGTGTTCACAGTGTGGTGGTGCTGATAATGTCTATAGTATTGATTAGCTGTGTTTTTGTGTGTGTGCACTGTAGGTAATCCTCCTACAGGTTTTAGGGACGTGTTGCTGAGAGAGGGACCTGAGGGCTTTGCTAAAGCTGTACGGGCCCACCAGGGACTGCTCCTGATGGACACCACCTTCAGAGACGCCCACCAGTCTCTGCTGGCCACCAGAGTGCGCACCCATGACCTCAAAAAAATCTCTCCTTTTGTGGCCCACAACTTCAGCAACCTCTTCAGCATGGAGAATTGGGGAGGTGGGCCAGTTCTTTTCTCTCTTTCACAATCACTCAGCCATACGTTCTTCCACAACAGTAAGGATGCACAATTATAATAATATGCATATTTCTGCAGTCACGGTTGTGTGTATATATGAAGTAAAAGGCTTGAAACTAATGAACAATGAGTGCATGATGCATGCTGCCATTGACATCATGACAGCGAATGTTTAACAAGTGTATTTACTGAGATGTATTAAACAGTACGGTCATATGGGTCTACCAGCAGTGGCAAAAATCCTAGTCTACAGGAAATTCTCATCAAAACTGTGGCCGAAGATGGAACTGACACACAGGGACCGCCATCGAGTTTCACAACTTGTGAATAAAAATTGCTTCACCTCCAGGCAAGAATTACTTGTAGAAGTCAAAACAGGTCCTTCAAAAGCAGTTTCTGAAAGAACACTCCACAAGAAACTGCATACCATGAGCGTGTATAGAGCAGAGTGATAAATAAGAGGCCTTTGCTCACTTCTACTTAGCACTTACAGTGGACAAAGGGAAATTGGACTGTTCATGACTGGAAATGTTATCTGGTCAGATGGTTCTTATTTCTGCCTGTATGTGAATGATGCTAGGAGTTGTGTTCCTCATAGACATCAGGCAGCGTTCAATGAGAACTGAACCACAAGGCCTACATTGAGCTCCTGGACAACCAGGTTTTGCCTTTTGCTCATCATCTTACCAAGGAGCTGTCCTTCTTATCCCTGTATTCCAAGATGACAATTCTTGTTTATGAGCCTGCAAATATAACTGTGTGGCATAATGAACATTCAGGAGTGCTGACCTATTGAGATTCCTGGAGGTGGCATACCAGAAATATTGATGAGCTGTAGCACATTCGCATGGAGGAATGGTCCAGATATCCTTCTCATTGTTATGCAATTCTTATTTGTAGCTACAGAAAACATTTGGTGATTGTGATTACAGCTAAAGGGGGATCTACAGGTTATTAAATTCAACGCTTTGCTTGTTTCCTCACCTGCACTGTGGAGGTTTACACAATGTGTTCAATAAAAGATGAGTATAGCTGTTTGTGTTTAGTTTAGCTTGATTGTTTTTCTGTAATTGTGCCTTGTGAAATTTTATTGTTAATGAAAAATCACATTTTATTACATACTGTAGTCCACTTGTTTCTCCACATACTTTGTTGTCCTCCTTTCACCATGTTCTTCAATGACCAGGACCACCACAGAGTAGATATTATTTGGGTGTAGGATCACTGCAGTGACACTGATGTGGGTGTGGTGGTGATGGCGTGTGGTATCATTTAATCTGCTCTGTGGTGAGATTAGAACAGGGTGAAAGGAGGCTGACAGTGTGCAGATAAACAGATGGACTACAGTCTGTAATTGTAGTCATGAAGTGCAGCTATAAGGTAAGTGGATCTGATAAAATGGGCACTGAGTGTATAAACAACTTCAGCTAGGTTGTGAAGATGAGCATTGGCCAGAAAGCACTAGGGATAGTGTCATCTCACATCCATCACTGTTATTTCACTATTCTGCCCCTACAGCACATACCTCTGTGCCAGCATTTGGCTTCACATATTGTCCATCATTCCAGCTGGAAAATATTGTGGAGTGGCCCAAGGGGCTTATATCTGGGCCTCTGCAGTCCCGCTCCCCTGCTGTAAAGGAGTCACAAACTCTCAAACTCTTGCTTATTTGTGCTTTCGCCTCACTAGAATGAGCATGAAACCTCAGTGTGTGTCTACAGACCTGTAAAGGTCACAACAGCTGAAGGTCCATCTCTGGTTGTGCAGAAAGAGAAAAGCCAGAGAGTGAAATTGTGGAGAAAATGATGCAAGAGGGAAGAGTGTACTTTATGCTTGATTAAGTTACATTGCCTGTTAAAAGTTTGGGTGCATAATGTTTTTTTGTATAAACTGTAGTGTTTTGGTTGCTTTGCAGTTAAATAAGATAAATACCTGCAATGGAAAAAAAACATTCCAGCAAACCATTGCATATAAAAATAATAGTCTTTTCCCAAGCAGTGGTCTTGAAAACAATATTTTATGCTTCCCTTTCTTCTCTATTGACTTGTAATTTTGCTGTGTGGGTGTGAGCATTAATATATTGCAGATTCTTGACTTTTGATTGACAGCATCAACATCAAATATTGCAGTCCATTTTATTGTTGAGTGGAAATGGCAACAGACCATAAAGAGAATCCCATGGATGGAACTTGTGATGAGGTTATTAGAAGTTGTACTGAAGTGAAGTTGAAGTGGAATACTCCTGCACTTCTAATATTATTTAGCAGATACATAGAAAATGATAAACTGAGTTTAATTGTGAATGCAGGTTGGAATTCAAGCCTGGATTCATCAATGTTCAAATTATTTTAGTCACAAGGTCTTTCATCAAGCAGTCAAGTTCATTATGACTCAACTGTGTGCCAAGCAAAATGAATAGCAAAAGATCGGAATTGCTAAGCATCAGCCATCAGTTGTGATTGCCTGCAGCTGGCATGGGACATCCCTGCCTTTTCTATCTCATGGTAAATATGGCCATGAGGGTTCTGTTCATAAACCTGTGACTCTCAGAAGGCTTCCCTGTAAAGATGCATACAAGTAGTTTTGAATAACATAAGTTGACATGTTGGAAGTTCTCTGGACAAATGTCCATGTTCATCCTTATTAAACCACATTACTTGATGCAGCATAATTTCACCTTACAAGCTTTTGACACCTTTCTTGTGGATTTTTTGCCCATTCTTCTTGTGCGGAAGCTTCCAGTTCATTAAGGTTTGATGACTTGTTAAAATTGTGTTCTTAAGCCCACTGCAGAAGATTCCAAGATTGATTCCTTAACCCAGCTTTGCTTGACTTGGAAGTGTTCTTAGGATCATTGTCTTGCTGGAGAGTCCAATATCACCAAGACTCAATTTCACCACTGAAGGCAGAACATTCCGACTCAAAATAACTTGGTATTTCTGTGAATTCGTGATGGCAGTCAGATGGTTAAGATTGCCAGTTCCTGCAACACAAAAGCATCCCCACATCACTGACCCACCTCCATGCTTGACTGTGGGGATAGTAGTCTTTTGGTCAGAAGCCTCACCTTTCTTGTGCCATACAAACAGTTTTGTTTGGTCAACCAGTAGAAGTTTATCCAAATTCCTTCTGACATATTCTAGTCTACCTTCTTGTCTCAGGAATTGTGTGCATCATGAAGTCTAACCATGAACTCCTTAGCTGTTGAGTGATTATCTTATGGTTGACATTGACACATTTGTCCCAGCTTTGAGAAGGTCATCCTTTTAAGTCGTTTGCAGACGTTTGTTCCTTTGTTGTCCTGATGAAATGGTTAAGGCCTCTTGACAATGTTAGGCTTTCTCCCATGGCGTGTTTGCTGCTGTACCTTTAAGGTTTGAAGTTCTGTACAATTTTTCCAGCGAAGTCTCTAGAAATGTTCAAGGTTTCAGACATCTTATACTCCTTCAGCTTTTGTGACAGCTTCTTAGTCTTCACTATGGTTGCAGCATACCTCAAACACATCCTTGGGTGGTGTTTAAATAGACACATCATAGCAAACTCTAAGGGTCATTACTGAGGTCTGGGTTCATGTTCTAACCCAATATCAGGTGAAACAGAAAAGAAGGCTTTAAAATCAGCATTATTATATAGGGGTTGAATGACTGGACTGATGGGGTCTAAATACCCAGCTTACTCAAAGACCACATTCAACTGGTAAAGACTTCATTTAAAGAAAGATATAGCTCCACTTAAGTTTTTACTTATAAATTCTTACGTTCTTTGTGGGGTTGAGTATTTTGTTTGTAAATGTATGTGGCTTTGTGACTCTTTTCCCTGCTGTTTATATTGTTGAGGGCTATTATTCACTCCAGAGCTTCAGTGGTGCAGTGAGTAGTTCATCAATGCACCATGTTTTTCACTCCCTTTGTTCTGAGTCAGGTTTTTTAGGTTTGTTTTTTTCTTGTGCACTACCTGTCATTCTCATATCTGCATTTAAAGTCAATCTTGTTTGATGCCACCGACATGTACATACATACATACGTATATATGTATAGTGATAATTGAATATTATGACCACCTACCTAATCATGGAAATAATGCTTCAGTGGTGATTCCAGACGTGTTCCTCTGTTCCTGTGGCACATCGATTGCTTTGTACCAATCACCAGAGTCATTGTTCCCCTCTGGCATCAATGGCCTATGGGGCACCACTGTTATGACGTTGGGTGGCACGTAATGTACAAGAAGTCCATTCTCAGTACATCTTCAGTATGGTGGCTCTAGAACTTCCTACGAAGTTGGTGGTTAGCATCATTATACATTGATGCTGTTTATTTGCAACTGGAATTGAGGCCTTAGTCAAGGTTGAGGGAATTATGATCAGTTATAAATATCACTTTATTTTGGCACAAAACATTCAGGCCTCTCCTAAAAAGCTGAAGATTTTGGAATGGTCCAGCCAGAGCTCAGACCTGAATCCAATTGAAAATCTGTGGGTTGACCTGGAGAGGGTTCTACACAGGAGATGCCCTCACAATCTGATGGATTTGGAGCACTTTTACAATAGGAATGGGCAAAGATGGCCATGCTGAGATACTCCTCCTCAAAGAGACTGAATGCAAATCAAAGGGAACTTCAACAAAGTGTTAGTTTAAGGGTGTACATGTTTATGCAGCCACATTCAGTTCTTTTTTATATTTTTCCAACATAAGATTTATTTTTCAATTGAATTATACAGATTAATGGTCACATTAAAGGTGGGGAAAATTCTGAAATTATTGATCTTGGCCTGATTTTAAAAAATTAAGATTAAAACCTGGCATTTTAAAGGGGGTGTGTAGACTTTTAGATCCACTATATGTTTTGCAGCACTAAGTTTTGTGTTCATTGGTGTCTTACTTAATACAAAAAGCAGATTTTGCCTAAATGATGATTGCAAAACAGCCATAACTAAAAGCACATATTGAAAATATTTTGCCCCTAAAGTGGTTTAAACACTTAAATTTTGAGTGCTGATGAGACCTGACATCATAACAGGGATATAAAATGCGTGGGCTTTGGCATTATTGCCAGAGTGGAGCTTTTGTCAGAAGGCAAAGAAAAGAGTTATTTATTAACTACCTTTTTAAAAGCAGTTTTTTCCCACATTTTTGACCACATGTTACTTTTTCTATTTGTCAATTTCTCCCTCTTTCTCTCTCCCTGCTCCTGCAGGTGCTACATTTGATGTGGCAATGCGTTTCCTGTGTGAGTGTCCATGGAAGAGGCTGCAGGAACTCAGGTCTCTGTTACCCAATGTACCTTTCCAGATGCTTTTGCGAGGAGCCAATGCTGTGGGATACACCAACTACCCAGACAACGCTGTTTACAAGTCAGCATCTCACACTCCACAACCTCAGTTACACTATTTAGAGGACTTTTAGTATATCACTGGAATAGAAATGTAGAAACATTATGTGAATGTCCCATTTACACTAGTGCATCTAAAAATAGGATATCAAAGTATGTTCATAATTTAATTCAAAATGGTAAATTGTCCTGTTATACACATTGACATTTCAGTCATATTCTGTTGATCAGATTGGTTTATAGCTCATGAAAATCAGGAATCCAGAATTTCACATTTTTAGAGTATTTCATTTGGAGTTTGAGTAAATTCCTATTCAAACAGTATCAACATTTTAAAAAAATCTCACTTCACATGTAATGAATATAAAATAGTTTATTTTTTATTTCACCTTTTTAAATTAAACTTAAAATCAAAGATTTTTGAGAAATAAAAAAGACTGGACAAAGCTGTGTTAAAGGGATAGTTTACCAAAAAGTTGGCTCCCCAGTGACAGTGTATCAGCGGTAGTTCGAAAAGAGGCAGTGGCCACATCACACGCAATGGAGGAGGCTTGTGCTTGTCTTCACCCTCCTAGAGTCAGGGACATTGCAAAAGTGATGGAGAGGTCTAACTGATTGGCTGGGCTAATTGGCTACTACTGCATTGGGAAAGGGAAAAAATGGACAAAAAATGAATAAATGAACAAATTAAATAAAAAAGTATCCAGATAGTAAAGATTTTGTCTGTTTCTTTAGTTTTGTACTGTAACAACTAAGATTAGTGTAGCTAACAAGTAATGGATTCCTCATCAATTAACAGTGTGCAAGCCATACTGAGCTGTTGGGTAATCTCAGATAGACTCCCCCACATTTACTTATGGCAGGCACGTCAGTGTGCATAATTTTTTTTTTTTTTTTTTTTTACTTATTGTATTTGTGCCCTTTGCTTCAGGTTCTGTGAGGTAGCCAAAGAGAATGGCATGGATATATTCCGTGTTTTTGATTCTCTGAACTACCTGCCCAACATGCTGCTGGGTATGGAGGCAGCGGGGGCTGCTGGAGGAGTGGTGGAAGCAGCCATCTCCTACACCGGAGATGTGTCTGACCCCATGAGACAGAAATACTCTCTGGACTACTACCTCAAACTTGCTGACGAACTAGTGAAGGCTGGAACACACATACTTTGTATAAAGGTGCGGAATACTATTGTAAATTAGATGTTTATACATTAGAATGTTAAAGGCCATCTGCAAAGTGTTACTGTCTGTTTTTGTATGCTCTCTGGATCTGTCCTCACTGCTGCTTTTTACCACTTTAACACCACCTACATGTACTATACTACTGCTCCACTGTCTGAGTCTTTATATAGTCACACTTTCTCTGTCGTTCTCTTATTTTTTTGTGTTTATCTCTTCATCTCGCTCTCTGTAGGACATGGCTGGGCTGTTGAAGCCTGAGGCAAGTCGTTTGCTGGTCAGTTCTCTGAGAGACCGGTTTCCAGAAATGCCCATTCACATTCACACTCATGACACAGCGGGCGCTGGTGTGGCTGCAATGTTGGCGTGTGCTGAAGCTGGAGCGGACATTGTGGACGTCGCAGTGGACTCAATGGCGGGCATGACCTCACAGCCTAGCATGGGGGCCATTGTCGCCTGCACCAAGGGAACCAAGTATAATACAGGTGAGTTCTGTCCAATGTCATTTTAAATCGTCAGTGATGTTGAAGTTGAGTTTTTTTTTTCTTTCATTTGGCAGTACTAATATTTATTTGGCATTTTCTAGTCATTATTATACAAACTGGATTCCAAAAAAGTTGGGACACTAAACAAATTGTGAATAAAAACTGAATGCAATGATGTGGAGATGGCAAATGTCAATATTTTATTCGTAATAGAACATAGATGACAGATCAAAAGTTTAATCTGAGTAAATGTAACATTTTAAAGGAGAAATATGTTGATTCAAAATTTCACAGTGTCTACAAATCCCAAAAAAGTTGGGACAAGTAGCAATAAGTGGCTGAAAAAAGGAAATTGAGCATATCACAAACAGCTGGAAGACCAATTAACACTAATTATGTCAATTGACAACATGATTGGGTATAAAAAGAGCTTCTCAGAGTGTCAGTGTCTCTCTGAAGCCAAGATGGTAAGAGGATCACCAATTCCACCATTGTTGTGCAGCAATACCAGAATGGTGTTACCCAGCGTAAAATAGCAAAGACTTTTAAGTTATCATCATCAACCGTGCATAACATCATCAAAAGATTCAGAGAATCTGGAACAATCCCTGTGCGTAAGGGTCAAGGCTGTAAAACTCTACTGGATGCTCGTGATCTCCGGGCCCTTAAGCGTCACTGCACCTCAAACAGGAATGCCACTGTCATGGAAGTAACAGAATGGGCTCAGGAATACTTCCAGAAAGCATTGTCAGTGAACACAATCCACCGAGCCATCCGCCGTTGCCAGCTGAAACTCTACAGTGCAAAGAGGAAGCCATTTCTAAGCAAGCTCCACAAGCTCAGACGTTGGCACTGGGCCAGGGGTCTTTTAAAATGGAGTTTGGCAAAATGGAAGACTGTTCTGTTGTCAGATGAGTCACGATTTGAAGTTCTTTATGGAACATTGGGACGCCATGTCATCCGGACCAGATAGGACAAGGATAACCCAAGTTGTTATCAATGCTCTGTTCAGAAGCCTGCATCACTGATGGTATGGGGTTGCATGAGTGCTTGTGGCATGGGCAGCTTGCATGTCTGGAAAGGCACCATTAATGCAGAGAACTATGTTCAGGTTCTAGAACAACATATGCTCCATCTAGACGTCATCTCTTTCAGGGAAGACCCTGCATTTTTCAACAAGATAATGCCAGACCACATTCTTGGCTACGTAGGAGAAGGATCCGGGTACTGAAATGGCCAGCCTGCAGTCCAGATCTTTCATCTATAGAGAACATGCGACAAAGAAGGCCCAAGACAATTGACCAGTTAGAGGCCTGTATTAGACATGAATGGGAGAGCATTCCTATTTCTAAACTTGAGAAACTGGTCTCCTCTGTCCCCAGACGTCTGTTGAGTGTTGTAAGAAGAAGGGGGGATGCCACACAGTGGTAAAAATGGCCTTGTCCCAACTTTTTTGGGATTTGTTGACGCCAAGAATTTTTTAAACAACATATTTTTCCCTTAAAATGATACATTCTCTCAGTTTAAACTTTTGATCTGTCATCTATGTTCTATTACAAATAAAATATTGACATTTGCCATCTCCACATCATTGCATTCAGTTTTTATTCACAATTTGTTTAGTGTCCCAACTTTTTTGGAATCTGGTTTGTACTGTGCACTGCAAATTATAATCTAATTAATTAAAAAAAATTTACACATGAAAAACGTCCAACTTCACCTTGGAGAATGTTTTCTTACACAGTTCTTCCTCGTGCTTTGATGTTTTGGGTTTGATGGGTTACAAGAAAGGACTTTGCATCAACAGAAACTACAGCAACACAAGCACGTGTTTCTAACACAGCAGATGAATACAGTTACAAGCATTCGTGTTAAGGCTGTTTAACAAGAATGTTGAACATTTGCAAATTAGCAGAGTTATATCATTTTAACAATTATTAAAGCAATTGATATTAAAAGTATGCCTGTAAATGTCCTTTTTTGCATAGAAAGGCTTGAATGTGAACTTACCCTTTTAATATCAGCTCTGTAATGTTCATGTGATGTACATGAGAGTTTGCAGTTCAAGGATCAATGTGGTTTGTGTTGTTTTGTTGCACTATCAAAGAAGGTTTGATGGATGGATGGATGGATGGATGGATGGATGGATGGACGGAAGACATGAATAGATAACTCCGCACAGACTTGAATACAACACAGACTTCGGCTAGTTTAAACATGTGTGGATTATAGATGAATGCAATACTTAAGCCTCTTTAGACTATAGATGCTACACAGATCTACAACAAGTTCTGATACAAGAATAACAAAATGGAGGAATGATGAAGTAAATTACTTGTATAAGCATAGTCAATAATCTGAGGTAGGGGTGTTTTATTTGCAACTACAGACACTACACACCCGCAGACTCATATATACACTATGAGGATTTTTTCACCAAAATACACACACACACACACCCTCCTTGTTAAATTGACTGTAGTGTAGTTGATTTGGGGTTTTTTTTGCTTTGTTTTTCTCATCTAAGTGCAGCACTAATGTGCCAGGGCAGCACTGAGAAGAATACAGCATGTCATTGTGGAATTAATTCACACTCATAGTGAGCATCAGTCGTCACCTCTTTTGTTTTTGTAGAAGAACACTTACCCCTGCATTAATGTGACCTGTTCTGAAGCACCCCCATCAGTGCAAGTGGCATATTCCAAATAACCACACACTCCATTAAACCCATTTATAACTACACACACTTGTAGCTGCTTGCTTAATTGAAGCACCTTCTTTGTTTTCTCTGTTTTGTGTTAGTGCTTCACCACAGTCGTACTCTGTCCTCCCCCGATAACCCGGGGGCGAGGGAGGTCGGAGAATGTCAGCCATTACTGAACAAACTCGTGAACAGACCGCAGGCAAACAAAAGCCATAATGAAAGGGCCGTGAAACAGACGTGCACAGAAGAGCGAAAGACTGCGTAGGGGTGAGGGGGGGGGAGAAAGGGGCAGAATGCACGGACATCATTTGGATGCAGTGAATGACCCCGTGACCTTTTACTTTACTGTGACATTACAATAACTGCTGGTGCTTAACCTCAGCTTATGAGCTTGGCACCTTGCCTCACTTACTCGTGTGTACTCTTGTGTATATCTGTGTGTGTGCGCGTGTGAGGGTTTGGAGGTCACTGAACTGTCCACAGCAACTACACATGGCTGACTTCTGAGGTACCTCATTAAATCCACTCCCGATGAAGTCAAATCATTAGGAAATTCTTGGTGGATAAGTAAACATGACTACATGGCAGTAATTTCCTAGTTCATTAGTGATAAACCAGCGGTAGACTATGTACTGAATTCAGAAGCCCGAGTTAAATGCAGTGAGAATACCAAGACCACATGCCAAAGCTCCTAGAATAAGACTTCAGATATTTACTGTACAGAGTACTTATCATTTAATGCATATTTAAAATGAGACATACTAAAAGATTATGCTTCAGTCACCACATATGTTTCCAAGAGCCTGTTGACTGCCTCACGGGGCTCATTTCCAGATAAAATGTATCCACATTCCATGTACACTTGACCACGTAAATGCGTCGTGGTCAGACGGGTCCAAATCCAATTTGTTTCAGAGCTTCCTTCGCTACATTATATGCAAATATATGGTATTCACTTCTAGGATGTCCACTAGATGATGCAAGGCTGTGCAGAAGTGATCTCTCTTGCATGCAGTTATCCAGTTATGCGAGTATTCAAGAGAATTTTAACGTTGTTGCAAGCAACATTTATTTATTTATTTATTTAGTTGAGTGTGATTTAATATTACTAATGAAAATGGATGTGTGAGAGTGAGGAGGCAACACTGTTATAAGAGGATAATTTTTATGTACGCTCTGAAGAAACGGATACATTTACACTTGGCTTAGTTGTCGTCACTGCGTCTTGGTTTATTCTTGGCTTTTGGAATAGCAATGAGATGCAATGAGTGACTAAGTGTAAACAGGCTTTATCTATAAATACTGAAGGTGATGCCTATGCTTGAATGTATTTTTAAAATGAAAACACCACCGTCAAAAATAATTCATTTATAAATGTAGTTAAATTTTGACCTTCATTATGTCATCCTAATTTTCTGTGCCTTGTTCACAGTTAATTAGTGCAATGACTGTCCTCATTAATGTGTTTGAGCCGATCAGTTGAGTCGTGAGCAGAACAAATGGGTCCAAATAGCCTTGTTTGTTAGCAGGCCAATGTTTCTCATAATAGCAATTCAGTTTCATGAATTCACTCTCACGTAGTGAGCATTTGTCACACCTTTTGGTTTGGTAGAAGAAATGATCATGTAATAGATAAAGTAAATGATTAAGATGAGATGTGAATGTGTCACATAAACTCCAGACTTATGTATGGCAGGTAACCCAAAAGAAAGTTCTGTTTTTAAAATAATTAAGGGTTCTTCAGTATACAGTGCTCTAAATTGCTCCCAAAATCATACAAAATGCTTCATAAATACACTTTTAATTGTTAAATTCAGTTGTATTTTACAATGTTACTGTTGTAGTGGTGGGCAGCACGGTGGCTTAGTGGTTAGCACGTTCACCTCTCAGTGCTGAGGTCTTGTGTTTGAGTCCCCATCTGAGTGGAGTTTCCATGTTCTCCTCGTGTCTGTGTGGGTTTCCTCTGGGGTCTTCAGTTTCCTCCCACAGTCCAAAAACAGATTGGGTGGATTGGGTGCTCTAAATTGTCCATACATCTGTGTGTGCAGCGATGGACTGGCGCCCTGTCCTGGGCTTAGTTGAATAGTGTAATGTCCTGCCCTACGCCCAGTGAGAGGGTATGGGACTAACCGCGACCCTGATAAGGATTAAGCGGGTGTGATGATGGATAGATGGACTGTTGTGTAGAATTGAATTTATCTACTGTACTCTATGCATTTAGTCGGTCATGGGTATCCTTATACCATGGGTTTTGTCATTTATTTAGTGGGAAGGGTAATATTCTTTTAATTTGCTATAAAATACATAGATTATAGTTGATTATTGTTGCAGTTATTTTTGGTGTCTAGTGTTGAAATGGCATTAATTTTAATACACATTGCAAGTTGACTTGAATTGACTTGAAACTCAAGTGGGGCAGCTGTGGCCTGGTGGTTATGGGTCTGGTCTTGTGACCAGAAGGTTGCTTGTTCAATCCCTGAAGTTCCCTTGATCAAGGCACCTTACCTCCAACTGCTCCCTGGGCACCATGGATAGGGCTGCCCACCTGTGTGTACTAGTGTGTGTGTTTCACTGCATGGATAAGTTAAATGTGGAGGTCAAATTCCATTGTGTGTAAAAATCACATTGGCAAAATGTAATCTACTCTAAAATTGACGCTGGACTCAAACTAAACTTGCTTTTACTGACCTGAGATGTGGTGCAGGACTTGCCTGTCTTGACTTGAGGTTTTTAGTGTCAAGACTTGTAATGTTGAGAAATTAGATACTTTAGCCTGTAACATTGACCAAACCAGTGACTTTCCACAGCCTCCTCTGTGGAGGGTAGTGATGAGGTGTGTCGCAAGCCTTTCAATGGTACTGTACATTTTTCCCTTATACTCTGCTTCCTCACCTGTCCCTGTTTACCTCATCATTTGTGTCTGATTCATGCATGCCTATAAATATGAACGTGACCCTCTTTTCGTTGGCCAGCTGTGGTGTTTTCCTGCACTGTGCGTCCTCCCTTTACCACCTCCAGAGTGCCTCTGCTTGTATCTTTCCCGGCAGTGTGTCGTGGGCGTGTGACTTCAGCAGCGAGAATCACATCAGAGCGTTGAGCGCGATGAGGAGGCGTTCGCCGCTTTGTTGATTCGGATTTGTTTATCCCCGCCAGATTCTTTCCCGCGGCCCCTATCTTCGGTTTCCGCTCCTGGAGATGTTGCCTAGGTAATTGAATTGTTGGGAGGCTGTCAGTTTACCCAAGCAAATGTTGCTGTCAGCACTCTCCCTGCTGTATGACAATTTAGCGCCTGGCTGCCGTCTGTGCCATGCAGCATTCATCGCCAGCTTAAGATTCCAGATTGGGGACTTTTTTAGGCCATGTGTTATGTAGTGTTCAGAAGTGTCATACGAGCAGTCCACTCAGTATGATCCTGTAATGTAAAAGCACTAAAAAGATGAGGCATGTGGGAGACATGGTCATACATGCAGCAGTAAAAGAAACACTTTCCTAGCGAATACAAAAAGATCCTGCAGTCTATAATACAGTTTAAGGGCTAGTAAGAACAATATACAGTACAATAGCTGGAGCAGCATAATAATCGCTCCAGTCAAGTGAAGTTATAATGAATGTAGCAGTTGAAAAGGTGAGTGTGTGTTTTTCGATTAGTGTGCTGGTGTGTGCGTGGCAGAGTCTGGGAATTTTTGCTTTTTTATGATGATGTTCTTCAGGGCATGAGCTGCTTTTAAATCTGGTGGTCTGTGTTTTGATGCAGCAGTATCTCTTCTGAGACTTCTTTGTAGCTTTGGGTGGTTTTACATCTTATATTTGTTGCTTTGAATTTATTGCAGCCTTCTCACTTGATGGCAACTCAGATTTTTTTTAATGTAGCTGTGTGTGTGGACCATATTCTGGCAGTGTCAAGAGTGAAGACATTTCTAACAATGTCACAGTAGATTTTCAAAAATCTGTGTATCCCTCACGTTCGCAGGAACAGCTGGTAGTGAAGCCGCTATATTAAGCTTTCTTCATAATGATTCCAGTGCTTTAATATCCTCAGAGGCAACAAATCCCAAGGAACCTCCAGCAGTCTCCAGTGTGGCCTTGTCGGTGCTGATTAGCACTCAACTCTCTCCATTTTACCCCGAAGCCAACACAGTGATTTCTTTTGTTCTCGCAAAAATTTAAGCCTAGGTGGCCGTTAAGGTGCTACTTAGGGATGTTCACAACCTCACTTATACATGCACTATTCGTCTTGTTGTTGATTAGTCCAATTACTGTGAGATCACCAGCAATCTTGATGATGTGAGCTCTTACTGTGCATTGCAATTTGCTTGTAAATGAATAGTGAGTGCAGCCTTGAGCTTAAGTATGTGCCCTGGGGCACTTCAGTATCAGAAAAAAGGTTTTCTTTTTGCTTTTTATTTTTTTAAATCACATTTGAACTGCTTGTGAAACCCACTGGATAGGTGTAAATAGAGCTGCTCAGGAACTTAGAAACCAGCTTAGTGAAGAAGCAGAAGGGATGAAATATTTGCGTAATTATCCCCGTATTGAAACACCACGTCCTGAGTAGTACAGGCCTGAAATTTCATTTGTTGAAAATATAGTGCAACAATGTGTTGAGCAAAGCTGAGAAGATAAAGGCAACAGTCTTTAGATTATGAATAGCATAATTATCATCTATTTACCTTTTACTCAACTACTTTATTCTTGAGAAATAATGTCTGAACCAGACTGAGCTAGATATGACTGGCTTACATTCTATACACAAGTATGTGTATGTCAAGTGCTTGTATATAAGGTATTCTTGTCTTAAATAGAATATGTCCGTGGTTTTCAGTAAGCTACTGTAACCAGGATAAATTTAGAACATGCTCAGTTGTCATTGTATCATGTTGAAAGCTGCAAATTACATATAGTGTAGCATGTAGAAGTCAACACAACAGGTTATTTTTACGTTCTCAGTGAGAAATCTCTGGCTGTCTAACTTCAAACCGAAAGGGCTGTGGTGTGTTTTTAGGATATATTATCTCCATTCAAGGATTGCAAACTTCAATAGGGTGTTCTCCATAGCTGTTATCACAAGTCTTCACTATTGTCTAACAGTGATATCATGGGAATCTTTGGAAAGCCTTTATGTGCTTGTCGTTTTTAATTCAAATTTTCCCGTTGAAATGACATCCCATATTTCTTCAGCAGCAAAAATAATGATGTGCTTAGGCTTTAACTACATTCCATTTAATTTCCTAGAATACATACACTGTTTGCACTTCAAGTGGATGGTGCACTCAGGAAATACTCACGAATGAAGATGCAGGAGATCTTTTGTTTCTGGGGATTTTTATTGTTGTTACTAAGGCAGGTTCAGCCTATTACAGAAAGCAAATGTCTTTGGAATGAATGCCGTCAGATTATGGACATTTAAATATTGATATTAGATTATAAGTATCATCTAAATCGTTGTATGTTCTCAGCTAAAATGAATGCAACTGTTTTTGGAGGTATAGAAAGCATTTTTACCAGTGAATGGCATCTTAATTCATTACTGCACAAGTGAATTCTGCTGAGCAGTCTGTGTAGTCATGGTTTCTGAGATTTCTATGGACAGAGCTTAGAAATTGCAGGATTGAAGCACAGTAAGGAGTCAGAGTCCATGTCGGCAGATGATTCGTGGCAACACAAACTGACTACTCTGCATGTTTTGAGGACAAGGGAAGGAGCGTGCCTCATTCCCCCCCACCCCACCCCCCACCCCCATTTGTGCTGTCTTTGGAAGGCAGTGGAACAAAGTGCCCTGCTTCACTGAAAACTTTGATGACATGCTGTACTGAAAACCAAGGTGTGGAAAAACACATTTTGCGGAAACAACAAAGCATTAGTTCATGCATGGAAGGAATGGCAGAGCCTTGTGCATTCACTCCAAATGTGATACATATTTAGCTTTTTAGATTCCAGTTTAGGGCTGTTCTTTTCTTATTCTGTTTCCTCTGCCAGTGCATACGCAGCCTTAGATTCATACGGAGTTCTAGTAAATGCACTGAAGAGGCGGCTGTTCTATTCACTGAGCTGAGCTATAAGTGTGAAAAGATTAGCATTCTTCACTGCTTTCCTGGAACTTTTTCTGCATTACTCTTTCACTTTATCACCTTATCATTTTCTTACTTGCCATTCTCTCATCTCACCATCAAATCTCATGGCAGCTCTCTCTCTGACACATTCACTCACACTTACTTTAATGAAAATACACTACTCCCAAATTTAAGGATGATGAGGGCTTTTGGGTGAAATTTCAGGATAAACCTAAAATGAACTCTAACCTTTACAGGTGAACTTATTGTGACCTTCTCTAACTATTGAATGCACATGTCCAACTGTTCAATGTTTCAGTACTTTTTACACAATGTCTTCACATGTACATCTTTTACTGAGAGTATTAAGTGCTATTGTCTTGATAAATATCAGGGTTCCCGAGGGGTCTTAAGAAGTCTAAAATTCAAAACTTTAAATTTAAGGCCTGAAAAAGTCTTAAAAATGGCCAGATATCCATCCAAGGTCTTAGATTAAGTTTATTAAAGTCTTAAATTTTTACTTTTAATTCCAGAGAAGCATAGTCTAATCATATGTTAGTTTTGCTAACTTCTGCTAATGTCGACTGTGTTTCTGGGGGGCTACCATGTGGGAACTACAAATCCCATGATAACTGCATGCTAACACATCCGTTGCCAAGTGTATTAGCATTTTGTCATTATATTTAGCGAATTTTTAGACCCCTCTAGCAACTGTTTGTTTCCAAAAAAAGCGACTAGTTACTTTTCCTGGTGTTATTGGATATGACATTATATTTGTGAGACAATTCTGAGCATGCACATGGACTCAACCTTTTGCGCAACGCCGACCAATTTGTTTGGTTGCATTTGACTGGATTTGAGCGCACAGTATGTCTCTGAATACTTCAGAATTCGTTTTTTTTTTTTTTTTTTTTTTTTACGA
>BRDA01014665.1:0-30409 GCA_036984385.1 Crenuchus spilurus | reverse complement strand
TTTTTTTTTTTTTTTTTTTTTTTTTTTTTTTTAAACAAAGTCCAATTTATACTTTTTATTATTGAGGTGTATGAGTAGTTTGCACCATGCAGTGAACCCTCTATTTACGTTCATGCAGCTTAAGGATGGCTTTTTTCACCTGCATGCAGAGCTCCTTTGAACACATTTTCTTCACAGCAAAATCTTCCAAATGCACAGACCACACCTCAAATCAACTCCAGGCCTTTTATCAGTTTGAGAATGACATAATGAAGGAAGTCAAATGCCCTGACATGTTTTCAGAATAATTTGGGATCATTAGAATGTTTCTGGCAATTTGTCATGTTGGTCTTAAATTTCACTGAGAATGGTCTTAAAAGGTCTTAATAAAGTCTTAAAATTAACTCACTTAAACCTGCAAGAACCCCAAATATGTTGACATTGGCTAAATATCTATTTAGCCAATGTCTACTGCTGTTGCTTAATGAGGTCTTTAAGACTTAATTGTTTGAGACTTGACTTCCAGACCCTTCATCAATATGTACTCCTCTTTTTTTTTTTAAACCTCTAAGTGTAAAATTTAGCACATTATATAATCATCCAGACTTCTGTTGTCTCCACCCATTTTTGTGAAGGCCTTCCAGTCTGTGCTCATAAATATGAGTGAGGAAGATGCTTATGCATGAGCTGGAGGGAAATGTGCATATTGCGTTTCTTCATGTGTGGCCAATTTAGTACATAACACATGGGCAGAATGTGTCCGATTTGTGCCTGAAACTGGCACAAAAACCTTAGCACATTGGACCCTCTGTTTGCTTTCATTCTAATAAGTCTGTGTTCACAACCAAAAATTCTGATTATCCCCAGACGTTCTCACTATGAGATCTTGTCTGGTCCCACAAAACTAAGCACTAGCTTGCAAGCTGACAAAATCAAACTGAACCTGAATGTAAAGAAAATTACACAGCCTGCTGGAGCTATTTAGGTGGAAGAACTTTTTCTAGTAATAAAAATAAATGTGCCACATCAAAAATATTGGGGTGGGAGAACGCTCGCAATTTTAATTTAAAAATGGTCATGTTTTAGGTTGATTAGTGATATTTTAAGCCTATTTTGCCTATATTGCCTATGTTGATCAGCATGGCCTATCTAATAATTAAATTTGTAGCTTGAGTAAATTTTTATTCAAACAGTTGAAAAGATTAAAACATTAAAACCTTGACTTTATGTAATGTATATAAATACAAAATATTTAATTTTATTTATATAATATTTATATAATAATTGTGTATATAATATGAATTACTGATCAAGCCTCCTATGCTTTGCTATTACAATTATGTCAAGGCTCTGTTTATTTATGGCAATACACTCAAAAGTTGTTATTTATAATGTACTCAAGTACTGTATGTGCCTTTTATTATGTCTGTATTTGGGACACAACATTAGGCTAAGTGTCTTGATTGTTTACTGTCATTGGTAATTGTATGGGAGAGTTCCAGTCTGTGTGTGGCTGGTTGGAGTCTCTGAAGCTCGATTGTGATCACAGCGCTGAGTAATTAGGGAGGGTGAGTGGGTTAAACGTGCATGTAAACTGTTGCGAGAGAAACGCCTCGTTGATTGATTAATTGACTACTGCTGGTAAGTGATGGCACTGTGAGAGGCAGGAAGCAATCTATGCCCTGCCATCCACCCCCCACCCTACCTCTACACTCTTACTCTCCTGATTAAACACTCCAGAAGATTCCAACACTGCATGCTTGATTAGAAGTCACAGCCAGAAAAAGTATTTGACAGCTTCTGATTGTTAATAATTAAATTCATTAATTAGCTGCCATTTTTGCTGCTTTTGCCATCTTCAGCAGATTCACTCACTGCTGTGCACTTTTGCTGTCTTTCTTGCCGTCAGGTATTTCTCTGGAAAAAGTGTTTGAATACAGTGAGTACTGGGAAGTGACCCGTGGACTATATGCTCCATTTGACTGCACGGCCACCATGAAGTCTGGCAATGCTGATGTCTATGAGAACGAAATCCCAGGAGGCCAGTACACCAACCTGCACTTCCAGGCTCACAGCATGGGCCTGGGCAACAAGTTTAAGGAAGTGAAGAAGGCCTACGTTGAGGCCAACAAACTGCTGGGCGACCTCATCAAGGTGAGTGATCAACATCCATATTTTATAGAAGTCTAGGGCTGCAGCGATTAGTCATCAACAATGACGGTTGATCTTTCATCAGTAATATCCATTATGGAAAATGTTGATGCATCATTTACTTAAAAGAAGCACTCTAATAGTCTATAATGTCAGCAACTTGAGGGAGATGCTAAAACTGAGCTAAAAAGTGTTGACATCATCCTGCCTCACTCTGCTAACCATAGAAGACTGGAGCACCTCTTTCAGTGCCACATCAAAAATAGAATATTACATATATTAGAATATCAAAATTGTTCATACTTTAATTCAAAAAAGTAAACTCATTTTATATTCATTACACATAAAGTCTTTTTTTGTTTTACTGTTGATCAGTTTGACTTATAGCTCAGAAACCAGAAATCTATAATCTCAGATTTTTTAAATATTTGGAGTTTGAGTAAATTACTATCCAATAAATCCAGTATTGAAATTAACAGTCTTGAAATGTCACTTTGTGTAATGAATCTAAAATATGATGGTTTGCCTAAATGAATCAAATTAATGAAAACATCTTCACACTATTCTAATTTTTGGAGATGCACTAGTATATCTGGAGGATCAGCACAGTCTTGAAACAGTTACAAATGTATGTCATTGAAAATGTTCAATTTATTTGGTGACCCTACACTTTTCAGTGGTAGTGGATAGCTCCTTTTTTGATGGTTGCAAAGCCAAAGTGAAGCGCACAGTCCTAATGGTTCAATTAGTTTACTAGACAAACATAAAATATAGAAATAATAATTGGTTGTAAGCCCAGACCAGGAAGATCCTTTGTATGGTTATATAGTAAACCCATTATTAATTTTTAAATATGTCTTAGAAAGTAATAGGCTGTATTTGTTATTGTGCATTTAAGATTGATGTGTGTAAATATTTATTCTCACTGGCTGCAGTGCATTGAGGCTTCCCTGAGTGGGAAGGGGTGGGGCTAAACTATAGTAAGCTGATTATTCTTTTTTTGACATCACAATGGGCTATTTAATATGGCGGGAGCAGTGAGTGGTACATTTTTGAACCAGTATTTACATCGTACACATTAAATTATTTAATTTAGAAAAACAAAGAAAACATGGTTTTCCATAATGTAGAAATGTTGCATTTCTGTAAATACAACAGATTAGTTAGTAAAACATAATCACAAAAGTGCCACTTTCCTTCCAAACCCATGCTGTTCCATTAGCAGCAATACAGCAGTGCTGTAATTATATCACATGATCTGTTCACATATTCACTGTCTCTGTAGTGTAATCCTTAATTATCACCTAATGCTCAGACAGACACCTCACTCAGCTCTTTCCAATTCACGCGTACGTTTTGAGATCGTGATGGTCCCAGACACAGGATCTCATATCTGGCTTCAAGATTTTAATTGGCCTTTGACTTTCTCTTGCTTTGTCTATATATATCAATCCCTCTGCAGTCTCCTGTTGCAGCCCTCTCAGTCATCTTGAAAATAGAAAATAGCATAAACAGCACAGAGGAAGAGGTGTAATCCTGTGGCTGACTTCTCTGGCCCAGGCACAGATCAAATGGGCTGCTTTAAGCAAAGCTTATCTGCTCAGCTACACCCCATATCACCCCCGCCTTCCCCTCTCAAATCAATGGCATCTGTGAGCGTTTGGTTTCGCCTTGCTGCTTTTCATTTCCCACAGCTTAATTAAATGATCGGAGATAGTTGCTGCTCTGTTCTGCCTCCTTTTCCGTTCTCCCTCCCTGTTAATATTGTCAATATCAGAGGCCGAGCGGAGCATGTGGGCGGGAAGCATAGCATTTGTGCCTTAGCACTGCCATGCTAACACTAGTTTTTATTACCACCTCTCCATTCTCTCCGTTTCCACACTTTATCTTCCTTTGCCTTTTTTGCTGATGATGCAGTGTGGACAGTGAATGTGATCTACTCTTTGAGCTCTGTTCCCATGACTCTGCTGTTTCTATTTTCTTCTGCAAACTTCACATTTCAGGTTTGTCTCAGAATGGACTATGTAAACATAGTTAGAAGCATGTTGCTCACTTTCCAACTCATAGTCCATATATGGAGACTATGCTGCAAAAAACGACCTGTTTGAATTCAGACTTGTGATGTCACAACCATGAACTTGAACCCACCCATTCAGCTTGGAGCATTATTCCTGCAGACTAGAGGTCATTATTGTGGACAAGCGGCAAATGAAAACTTGAATACACCACAAGTGCAGATGCTTCCCTGCAGGTGTACTAAATACAATTTATTTATTTAAGCAATTAAATAAATTTAAATATGATTGTAAGAGGAAAAGTTCTTATTGCTGTTAATAAGGTTTCCTTGTTGAGGGTTACTTGTGCATCTTAAAAAAATTACATTGCAAAAGGTTCATTTTAAGGTAAACAGTCATATTTTATATTAATTACACAAAAAGTGACATTTCAAACCTTTTTTGTTGACCAGTATGGCTCATCAAAATAATACATCCAGAATCTCAGATTAGAAAATTTCATGTTGGAGTAAATTAATATTATTTAATATCAATATAAAAACATAAAAATGTTTAAATAGAATGACGGTTCACTTTTTAACATTTAATTATGAATGCAAATGAACTTTTCACAATATTCAATATATATTTTGTCACGCTCCCTGCTCATACAGCCTGCCTCTCTCATTCTCGCTACCTAACCTTAACCCTAACCCACACCTGTTGAACTATTCTACCCACAATTCCCTAAGACTCCCTCAGATCACACATTCCCATCCCAGCCATTTTCACTTTGTCTCATTAATTCCTCTATAAAACCTTCTCCATCTCCCTTCCTTTGCGAAGTATTGCCAACCTTTTTGTTGCCTTACCGAGCGTATCTGTTTTTGCCTTTTTCATGTTCTTGACCTTGTCCAGCAGGCACAGAGAACCTATTTACAAGGTTGTATCAATGCTGCAAGTATGTAGACAACATTGTCAGAACAATGTCACTACATCATAGTGCCTGCTGGGTTGCTTCTGATTTTTTTTACTCTGACCTTGCTCTAGCTCTTTGTTATTTATTAACCTATTCTTGTCTGTTAGCCTGGATAGCCTCTGTTCTGTTTGTATATCCTAGCCCTGTATAGCCTTTGTTTTGTAGCCTAGCTCTGTTTAGCCCTTACCCTTACCCTTGATTGTTAGCCTGTTCTGTATATTAGCTTTAGTTATGTTTGTTAGCCTGTCTTCTTGGTAGCCTTTAGCCCTGTTTGTTAGCTTAGTCTTGTGTATCCTTTGTTGTGTCTCACTCGTTTTATTGACCTTGTTCTGGTATGTAACCCTTGCTTGTATTGTGACTATTCTCTTTCTCTGTCTTCTATCTTATGGTTTAACCTTGCTTGGTTACTGATCTTGGACTGTGTACTGGTTTATGTCTTTGAATTACACATATATTCAATAAACCCTGTTTTTTCTTAATCTGCATGTCTGTTCCCTCCAAGTCTCGCATCAAGACTGATAACAGAGAATTGCTAATGTTTCAATAGGGACAGGGTGTAAAGTTACATGCTCATTTATATCTACGGCTAAAGCATTAGTAAATAGGGTTGAAATTGTGGTCAAAAGTGCACATTCTTTGATTTTGTGCCAGGGCTGTTCCTCTGATGACTGAGAATGTTGGTGGACATGTTGGCAAGAGCAAATGTATGGATGGATATAGCAGGGTTGTTGTGTATAATCCCTTCATTAGAAAAAGGCCACTATTGTAAAATTCATAAGCACTGTTCTAGAGAGACATGGAAAATTGTGATGTCATTTGCCAGATTGTCAACAAGTGGCAGGTTTCTCACATGCAGGCTTGAATGTTTGAACCTTATGTTCTGTTGTACTATTTTTGGAGCATTTTGGTTGCCATGGTTTGGCTAAACTCATCCTTCTTTTCCTATTGACTTTTATTTTACCCTAAAGTGCAGTATAATAAAACTTACACACAAACAGTTCTGCATTGGTTATTGTTCAGTTCTGATGTTTCCAGAGTCTGGACCACTGTTGGTTCCCAGGATGATATGAAAGGAAAGTGTAAAGAGTAAAATCCATGCAAAGTTATTCTGACTGATGACATTTGCGCTATGATGACACATTTCTATCCCAATTGGTGTGGTCTGTTCCAGGATAACATTGACCCAATCAACAGGACATGGGGGGAGGGGTTCTTGCATAGCATAATGTGTGAAAATGATGTAAATCATGCTCTGGCCACATTCACCAGATCTCAACACTTGTGACAGGTTTTGGCCTCACATACACTACAGACCAAAAGTTTTAGAACACCCCAATTTTTCCAGTCAGTTATTGCAATTCAAGTCATTCATGTCCAATGAATAGCTTGAAATGATACAAACATAAGTGGTGAACTGCCAGAGAGTTTTTTTGAAAGTAAGGTTACCCTATACTGAAAATTAATTTATGTTACAGAATTATACAAAAAGGCGTTTGCCAGGGACATGAAATGGGTAAAGAGGTGAAAGCAGTTCTGTAGTGATGGAGGTTGTTCAAACCTTGAAAGCTGGTGCTACTAATTCTTAGAGTGAAAGGCACCCTGAGCATTCTGCAGCATCATGCAGTACCCTCTGGTATGTGCCTAATTGCTCAGGGGTTCATCCTAAATCAAGATAATGACCCAAAACATAAGACCAAGCTATGCCAGAACTACCTCAGGAAAAAAGAACAAGATGGTCAGCTTGAAAACATGGAGCAGCAGCACAGTCTCCAGACTTGAACTGGACAGAAAAGTGAAAGCAAAGCAAACCTACAAGTTCCAACATTTATGTGAACTTCTGCAGCAGATTTGTGAAGAACTGTCTGAAGAATATTTGATGTCTATTGTAGAAAGAATGTCACGAGTGTGTTCAGCTGTTATATCTGCAAAAGGTGCTACTTTGATGTATCCCAAGTTTAGTACATTTTGGTCTATAAATTGATTGCATGATTTCTGACTCCAAGTGCTTATTTGTACTTTGCTTTCATTTACAGTACCTGGAAAAATTGGGGTGTTCTAAAACTTTTGGCTGGTAGTGTATTGGACACCATTTCCATTCAGGGAATATCTTGGGTTAACATGGTCTGTCCTTCCAGTACAGTTCCAGCTGCTTGTAGAATCTAGGTTAATGTGTTAGTTACACTGAAGCTATTCAGATGGTTCAGAACAGCCCAATAACCTGCCAACACTTTGGGTGGCAAGATGCTAAGTAGATGCATTCTGCTCATGTGTGTGAAACTGACACACGGCCATTTTATGGAATTTGCACATAAAAGACACATGTACTTCTCACTCTCATACATATGCTAATGGATGTGTGCTGTTTTTTTTGTTTTTGTTTTTTTTAACCAGAATTCAGTTAACAATGGCAGAACACATAGTGACTATATGGATGCATGAGCCTTGGTCATTTGCTGAACGAATATTTTTGCAACAGAATTAGACTATTTAAATATCTTTTACATGAATTATCTCAATTTATTAACCTACTGTCTCTTTGGAACTGAATTTTTATTTTGTTTCATTTTGGGATTGGTGATGGCTCTATCATTTTAAACCCCATGCTTCATCTTGCAGTTTGTGTGATTAGCTACTGTTTTGGGAATATAGTGTTAATTTCATGTGCATTTCCAAAAATAGAAAATATTGAGAAAATGAATTTTATTCAAAAAGACAAATGTTCATATTTTATTATTAGTGATTACACCAATTATTTTGTTTCTTGAGGCTTATAACTCATGAAAATCCAGAATCCAAAATCTCAAAGTAGAATTTGACGTCAAGTTTGAGTAAATTATTCACTATCAATGTGAAAACAAAACACTTGAAATCCCACTTTACATGTAAAATTGACTGTTTAATTTTTGAATTAAATAATGAACAAAAATTAACTTTTTCCACAATATTCTATTTTTTGAGATGCACTAGTATGTACATCTGGCCCAGATGTTGATGTAATTTTTAATAAAGGCACAGTAGCAGAAACAGGCTGTATAATTCAAAGTAAAAAGAAACATTTGAAATGCTTTTGTAATATTAAGCTCCTTCGTTACATAAACATGCTACCAGTAAAAGTGGACTTAAAGACAAAACATTTTGATCATGACCTCATTAACTAACTGTGGTGTTCCTTCCCATCTCTTCCTAGGTGACCCCGTCCTCAAAGATTGTGGGTGACTTGGCACAGTTCATGGTGCAGAACTCTTTGACACGTGCAGAGGTTGAGGAGCGAGCGGATGAGCTGTCCTTCCCTCTCTCAGTGGTGGAGTTTCTGCAGGGCCACGTCGGCATCCCTCACGGAGGCTTCCCAGAGCCTTTCAGGTCTAAGGTAAGCCCCCCTGACCTCAGCCACTGGCTAGTCTGAATACTGAAATAAATTAATGCTGCTCATTTTGCACTTTCTCTCTCACTGCTGTGCCATAGACCTTGGAATAGAAAAGCACATTTTTATTGACTGTCAGTGTTGTAGCTTAGATACAAAACATATATTTTGGTCTTTATCTAGTAGTATTATTTCAAAAGACATCAAAACATAAAAGAGAAAATGCTGCAGAGTGAACAAGACCAATGTTGTGTTCATCCTTTAATACCTGCATCCTTTTGTGTGGCCTCATTACTACAAATTATATTTTGTATTTACATGAAGTAAATGGAAGAAACATTTTGATTTCTCTCTCCCACTCTCTCTTTTCTGTCTCTTGATTTCTCTCTCTCCTCTCATTGTGTCTTGCTTTTTCTTTGTCTGTTGGTAAGCCAGTCTTTCTCAGTCTCTCCCTCTTTATCTGTCTCCTTCTCTCTGTCTGTCTTTCTGTCTCTCTGACCCTGTCTATTTCTTTCTACCTCTTTCTCTCTGTCCCTGTCTCTCTTTTTGCCTCTCTCTGTCCCTGCCTATCTCTCCCTGCCTTTGATTTCGTTCTCTCTCTCTCTCTCTCTCTCTCTCTGTGTTTCTGTTTCTCTTTATTTCTGTCCCTGCCTCTGTCTGTCTACCTTGCTCTCTTTCGTCCTCTCTCTCTCTCTCTCTCACTCTCTCTCTCTCTCTCTCTCTCTCTCTCTCTGTGTTGTTTAAATGCTACTCACCCCTCTCATCTCTGTCTCTAGAGTGCAGTCAGGCTGCCTTGTGCTTGTCAGTGAGACGTGTTGAAAAATCACATTCACCCCAGCTGCCATGCGCGTCCCAATTACCCAGCAGCCTCTCCTGCACGAGATCAATTGTTTCCCCGACAAATTTGTGTCTCGCATCACCAGTGAACAATGCCTGTGTCTCTACAGCTTTGTTTGCAGACTGCGCTGCCACTTGGTTAATTTATTTAGCACATTAGTTCAAAATAAATAGGCCATCTGCTTAGTGTACTTCATGGATAGTGAATGTGTTCTGTGGTACGGGCCCTGTTTTTCCCCATCTGTCTTAAATGTTGTAATATTAGTGCTACTCATCTTCTATGCCAGTGTTTACCTATGGAAGTTATGAAATGTTTTATTTTAACCCCCAATATATTATAAGACATATTCTTCACCAAAGAACACAAAAGTGGTGCTCACATCAAATATTTAAGTTTCATCTCTACTTGCAATCACTGTCAGTCACAGCATATCCTTGAGGACCACTATCCAGCTCGTTCCACTAGCCTCTTAAACGGAAGTAAATGAAGCGGAAAGAGGAGATTAATTGAGCTCCTGGTAACAATCAGATAGAAATATTTGCAGGTTTTTCATGAGAGGCTCTCGGGGAATTGTAAGCTCTCCACTCCAACCACTCTTGAGTATGGAGGCTTTAAACTGTATTACAGAATGATTAGAATGTTGCAGCTAATCCTCATCTCGCTTTCTCCTGAGATGCGTAACAGATCTCTGGAAGTGTTTGACGCAGGAGTCTAAAACTCGAACGTTGAACATCTGAATTTGATTCATGTACTTTATGGTGCTTTAATAAGTGATTCAATATCAAGAAATCTCAAAGGCAGTCAGGGATTATAGACAATAAAAATACACAATTTTATCAGGACATTTTTTAATTTAAAAAAATTGTGAATTGTTAAATTTGAATGTAGTCATATTTTTTATGTAGTGTTCATTTGGTTTACAAGTTGTAGGTGCAGTTTGTCTTTAGTTTTACATGCAGTTAAATATCATTCAAGTTTTTGTCTAATTTTGTCTAAATTTAACTGAACTTGTTGGGCAAAAATCTGTGAACTTTCAATGGTGTGATTAGGACCAGCTCTATGGTCAGGTTAACTGTTGGTTAACAAGATAAATCAAAATAAACAGGTTAAATGTTATTTTGTGAACAGTGTTCTGACATTGTAACAATAATAAACAGATTATAACATTCCAAAATTGATGCATTTGAATATGCAATTTCAGGTTGATGCACAGTGAAGCTTTTTATACTTTCTCAGGTGCTGAAGTCTCTGCCTCGTATAGAGGGTCGTCCCGGTTCCTCACTGGCCCCCACGGACTTTCAGGCTTTGGAGAAGAAGCTGTGTGAGACTCATGGAGATGACATCACTCCAGAGGATGTGATGTCAGCAGCGATGTACCCAAAAGTCTTCCAAGAGTTTAAAGAATTCACCACCACTTTTGGACCTGTTGACTGCCTCGACACTCGCCTCTTCCTAGATGGCCCCAAGATTGCCGAGGAGTTTGAGGTGATTGTTCACTGTGGCTGAAGTTGTTGAGAAAATTCAGTTTTTCCCTTTGACACAGTGCAACGGAAGATATTGCACATATTAGAAATATTGCCAACATTGTAAAATACAATAGTCTCACTGTCACTGTCAACATTTTTGGTCTCCTTTCACTTCCTCACTGTGTCTTCATCCATCATTGCATGTATCTTTCCCCATATATTAACCTCTGCCTTTGTTCTGCTCTGTTTTGTGCTGTTTATCCTCAGGTGGAGCTGGAGAGAGGAAAAACGCTTCACATCAAAGCTCTAGCTCTCGGGGACCTGAACAAGGCTGGGCAGAGGGAGGTGTTCTTTGAGATGAATGGCCAGCTGAGATCTGTCCTAGTCAGAGATACTGTGGCCATCAAGGTATGCACAGATTCAACTTCTTGGAAAACCTCCACCACTATTGAATAATTGTCCTTATTATTAACCCCACGGTCATGAGTTCTTAAATCAGTGATGTTTGGGGCAATTCATTCAGATCAATGCCTGAAAATTTCTCTCCTGCAACTGTTCCTAGTAGTACTTTGCCATTAAAACAATTTACATACTCCGCTTGCCATGTATAAAATACCTCATGGCAGCTCAGCGTTAACGGCCTCACCAACATATGCATCTATCAGAATATGTTAAGTCAGGAGCTGTTGTTAGAGAAATAGTTTCTCACCTAGACCTGCTTTCCTTTCTGTGTTGTCGAAAAGTTTAAACCACATTGTGTATTCACCTCCTTCTGTCACATTGTATATGTGACTGGGGGGAAAAAGTGCATTTGTCCTGTTAGTGAGACCATTGACTCTAATGCCTGCTCTCCAGTTCATAAACGCAGCCCAACAGCTGTTCCTACAACAGTTACAGTAAATGTGATCTTAATGTAGGATAAAACCCAACAAGGTTTAAAGCTCAGCTTATGTTGTGTAAATGATTTATTCTAGTGCTTCATGGATGAGTTAAAGACCCTGAGAACATGCATAATATTGATTTTTCTCTGTAATACCACACTGGGGTGTTATGTTAAACATCGAGCAGAGTTAAATGGAAAAAAGAGAATAGAAAAATGAGAACACTCTTCCTACATCAGGCCTTTCTGTAAATGATTTTAATATGCCAGTGAACATGCCCCATCACGGACTTGTATGGAAAGTCCAAAACTCACCACAGTAGTGGGGTAGAAGACATGTTTGAAGCATTTCTCCGTAAACTGAGCAAAAACAAAAAAAAACAGCCATACTCTGCACCACCACAGCCTGACTGAACTGGCTGAACTGTAGTCCTCATGTGATTCCCCTCCACATACTGATTAGTCCAGAGCCCTGGTCATAACACATTACAGTAAAATATTTATTTATTTCTTTTCTCCCCTTCCCAGTGTGGTAGTAGCCAATTAACCCATCCCGTCCACTAGGGGGCTCTCCACATCACTTTGTACTGTCCCTGGCTCTAGGAGGGTGAGGACATGCACACGCCTCCTCCGCTGCATGTGATACAGCCACTGCCTCTTTTCGAACTACCGCTTATACACCGCCAATGCGCTCGGAGGAAAGCGCAGGTTCCCAGCTCCGAATGGACCAATCAATAGATGCCTGAGCCAGCAGACATTGCAATGTGTGAGTGATGCAGAGAGTGAGAGTGCCATCTACCCGCCCAGAGAGAGCACTGCCAATTTTTGCTCTCTTGGGTCCCAGCTGTTGTTGGTTAACAACATGACCGGGATTCGAACTCGCAATCTTCTGGTCATAGTCTCAGCATCTTAGCCTGCTGAGCCACTCGGGGCCGAAATATTTATTTTACGCTGTTAAAATCAATGTTTATTTTAATCGACACATTTTTTAACGCATTTACATTTACAGCAAATGTAGAATGCCAGCTTTTTCTCATTTTTGTTCACATTACTGTGGCAACACAGACTTCAGACACAGCAGTGTGGTTAAGCAAAGGTTATTATTCTGTTTCCATTATTTTCTAATTTCTCTATTACAAATGAAGTTGAAGAGAACCATCAGGTTTTGAGATTAAATCGTCCGTTTTTAGAACCAACAGTGTGCTGACTTTGAGTCTCCTGTAGGATCTGCACACGTTTTATATTTTTGATGCAAATACGTTTCTCTCCGTGTCCTCCTGCAGGAGATGCATTTCCATCCGAAGGCTCTGAAGGATGTGCGGGGTCAGATTGGTGCACCCATGCCTGGGAAGGTGGTGGAAGTGAAGGTGAAGGATGGCCAGAATGTGGAGAAGGGTCAGCCTCTGTGCGTGCTCAGTGCCATGAAGATGGAAACCGTGGTCAATTCGCCACTGTCTGGCACTGTGGCCAAAGTCTATGTGAAAGCTGATGACAGCCTGGAGGGAGACGACTTGATCCTGGAGATAACAGAATAGAGACAGTGTCTCTTTTCCAAAATGTTGCCCTGACATTAATGGCACCAGCCCCCTGCAAGCACAAACACCTCTACAATCAAAGAAATGCAGATAAGCACATATAATAACAATTTACATACACAATAGTTCTTACATCTGTCTGTGAGCGGGAGCAAGGTCTATTTTTGCAGAAACATCTCTAATGATCTGAACATATTTACTGCCTAATGTATCTAGAAATTAGTGTTTGTGAGAGATCGTTTTGTGTTGTCTGTGCTCATCTTGTATAATCATCTGTCATTTGTAATGATAATCAGCAGAGTTAATCATCCATGCACAGGAAAGTAGTGTTACATTTAACATTGAGTGAGTGTTCTATTAATGTTTATGTCAGTCGTCTTAACTAGAAATATGAGCATAATGGCAAAGAGATTTATAATGTAAGAACAAGCAATAATTGAATCGGGTATAATCACAAGTAGAGCTAGTCTTGCACAAAAAATGAATTAGAGCATCACCTACATGCTTATATATTAACTACAGAGTACTGGGGGGTGGTTGCCCTAAGATGTTGAATTAATCAAACCTGAAATGATGGATCTTGAGCCCAGTCTTCTCTGTATTCTGTTCTCCTCCCTTTTTCAGCAGGCCTTATTTTCAGCACATGATCAGTTCACAATGCAGATGCTGCTAAGTCTTATCGCAGGATAACAATCATTAGGTTGTTGACCAAAAATGTAGCATTAAGTGAAATCACAATGTCACACTCAACTCAGTGAAATAAGATCAATGGGCTTCTTAACACTTACACCCTGATGCATTTGCTCTGGTCTCCCAGCATGCATTAGGCAGAGCAAAAAGTAAAGGCTCGCTAGTCGCTGGGGCAGTCTTGGATGAGCTCCAGTGATTTCAATGAGGATTGATGAGCGGAAGGGTTCGAGTGCCTGCAGAACCTAGGGAGCTCATCCAGTCAGAGTCCAGCATTGAGGGAAAACCTTGTTCTCATGTCGCTGTTCCAATTTGCCTGTTAACGTGAATTAATCACAACACTCTTTTTTTACATTCCTCACTGTAGAAAACCTACCATGCCTTGGCCTGTGGCCCGAAGAGCTGCATTTTCTGGCTTTCTTTTATTTTACTTTGCTCAATAGAGCTCTGACACTGAAGCGTTCTTGTTTGGAGTGTTATCTTTTATAGCTGTGAATCAAATATATGTGATCTCTAAGAGCATGTTGTTGAAAGCATTCAATGCTACATTTGAATGCTAACGTACTGAAAATCCATTAGGCAACATCCGGACTGCTCCAGCTGTGAAGTAATGCTAAATTGGTAAATACTTTCATCTTCTAAATTTTGAAACATCTCGAAAGCTAGCTGGGTCAGGTATAGCTACATTCATATTAGCCCTAAGACATGAAACACCAACTGGAAATCGATGCTACAGTAGCTCCGTCAATGTTTATCTTTGTCATTGTGCACTAGTGGATGGTTAAATGGAGAGTCCATTGTGATGGTGGCACAGCAGTTATTCATCACTACTTTATACAGCTGTGCCCTTCTTGTGGGCTCACTGAACCAAACTCATTCCTCTTGACATGTCCGCTTTATTCAGTCTTGTTTACATCGAGTTCATAGGTGCGTTCCACATGTTTATTTAGTAATATGCACAAAGTGTGGGGTGGGGGGAGGAGGAGAAAAAGCATCTTTTATTTTTTGCTAGTACCTTGCGGGGTATCACATGGTCACTTCTCACAATGACATTCACTTCCTTCACTCAATCCATGTTGTTGTTCATGGTTATTGTCATTTTGTCCGAGCTATTAAGCAAAGTCCAGATTCTGAAAATGCAGGCAATGGAAATATCTTAGTTTCCCAGGTGATACCTCAACTTTTGGCATTGTATGTAGCTGCTGTTTATGTAATGAACAATAAGACTTTTTTTAAGCATAAATTTTTTAATCTTGTTTGCAGATTCATGAACTTGCTGAAATGTGGTGAGCTAGAATTTAGAAACGTATGCATTAATAATTTGGATCATGCTGGAGGGGAGTGGAACTAATCTTACTGACTTGCTGAAAACGATAGTGTTTATCTTATCTTACTCTTGCTTTCTTTATTTTCTGTGAAGTGTCTCTTTTCATACATTTTGATAACAAGAACTGTAAGAGTTAGAAGATATGCAAATACTAATGCACCATAACCTCATGGTCTTTTATCATTGGAAACAGAAAATGGAGGAAAAATAAAAGCAGAATAACAGACTGGCTGTTTGGGTCTTTTCATTTGAAACACTGGGTGTAAGATTCTTATGTGAAACCAAATCCTCTTTATGTAAAACAAAACAGATTTGTTTCTTTCAAATGCATCTGTTCCTCCTAAGATGATTAGATAAACGCATCTGATTCAACATGGATGGAAAGAATAGTAAAAAAAGATATTTAAAAATAAACACATGAATGATGATGCTATTTATGAGTCAGGAGTTGCACAGTGTGCAGCGTGGGTTTCATCAAAGATTGGAGTGATCAGTAGAGATGAGCCTAGGACAGCAGTCTAAACACACAGAGCCTATTGATTTGCTGTCAGCTCGCTCGTCCTCGTAACCATGGACAGCTGTAAGCATGAGAGCCTCTGTGTGTGCGTGAAAGCCTCTGTGTAGGCCACGACATGAATCACCAAGCAAGGAGTAATAACTGGGAAATCAAAAGGACCAGACAGGGCATTTGTTTGGCTGTGATATAGAAGGAGTCACTTCTGTGTGCTTATGAAGGATGTGCTTTATGAATGTGTGATTATTAATACAGTGATTGGATTCAAAGAATGCTAATATGCTAGTTATGGTGATGAAATTTCGGATAAATATACCTCAGTCTGTACGAAAAAGACTAACATGCATGATTACAGTGCAGGTAGACGTGTTCATTTCTGATGACTGCAGCTGTAGGAGTGGAAGCCAGCGCCCATCCAGCCATCTCCATCAGTTGCCTGCCACTGCATTGTGACATTAAAGCCCTCAGTTAACATTAGTTATTTCACCCTGTGAACTGTGCAGCAATCCGTGCATAATGTGTCAGTACACAGTTCAGGAGGAGTGTCCATACTGTGAACATACAGTACTGGATAATAAACTCTGTTCAGAAGACACAACAAGAATTTCAAAACGGTTTACAATTAAGTGATTTGATGGATGACCTTTCCTGGCTTTGACTAAAGTAGTACAATGCCCTGCCTAGTGCCCAATGAAGGGTATGATCCAATTCATTATAACCACTTACAGATGAAGTAAACAATATTTGATCATGACTCTGCAGCACAGAGCCGAGATGTTGGCAGGTGAGCGAATAGTCAGTTCTTGTAGTGTGCATGTATGATGTGAGCAAAATGAGCAGATTTGAAGTCTTGAGTGACCCTGACTAAGGTTACATTTTTATGGTTAGATGAAATAACAAGGCTTGTCATGAGCTCCTGGTCAACAGTGATGAGTAACCACCATCAGCTGCTTCTAGATCTGATGAGTAAGAAGTCTGTTCTGTAGTAGCCCCAATACACAGCTTACAGGTTCTTCTGTTACATTTTGGTGCCAGATACCACAGGACACCTTACCACAATGGATGAGAGCTGTTTTGGTGGCACATTCAAGATCAACGGCATATTGACACTTTGTTCCTTTGTATATTGCTTTACTTTTCTACATTTTTTTTATTTTTCATACTGTAATTTATTAAATATAATTTTTCACACAATAACTACTGAATCAAAACATTCTAAAATATTTAGAATTTTTTTTTTTTCCCTTCATTTCAAAATGTCAACAATGTAAAAATTCCTTCAAAATGGTGTGAAAAAATATTTATTCATTGACTTACAAAGTAAAGAAGTGTTTTTCTTCCTTTCTCTGATAGTTTTTTTGCAAATCCAAAGCTTTGTTCCTACAGCAATGAGGATTTTTCACATATCTTTGGCAGCTTCATGATGCTGCAATTTTTGCTTATGAACATCACCCATTCTACTTTGTTTGCAATCCTCACAAATAGCTGAATATCACTGTATATATAATTAAGCATGAACATGTCCAAGTTTTATATTAGTGGAGCAAAGAATTTACATAGTTTTCATGTTGACTCTCAATCTCAGCCAAAATCCCTGCACTTTTTCAAAAGGCAGTTTTGGTCTCCTGCAGTTTTTACTGTCCAAGTACAATGTTTTGCTATATTATATGGAGACGTGTCAAGCACTAGGACCAAGCTGATAACAGCCCATTTCCCTTTAGATCGCCGACAAGCTCATCGATTGGCTCTGCCATTACTTGCTAATGTGTTTGTCTGTCCCTGCTGTCACTCCATCTGGTTGTAAATGGTGTTAGTTGACCAAGAGTCTGTGTTCACCTGCCACTGTAAGTTGTTACCATGCTGGGTGTTTGAATCTGTGTCTGTGTTTGGAAGCTTTGGATGAGTTGATTATGTTGAAATATTAATGGTTAAATCTTCTGTGGTCTTTGCTTATTTTTACTCAAAAATGAGGTATAATTTTATGTAAATGAGGTTTATTGACCATACATTCCAAATATAAATGTAAAATTAGTGGTAATGAGTTGGAGTGAAGTTGACTAACAAGGTGAAACAGAATTGGGTGATACTTTTATTCTACATGCTTTACAACCAGTTAACCCACAAAGGGAACAGTGAACTTAAAAGGAACAATAGAAAACTTGAAGACCTTCTAGAAAACAGTGTTTGAGTCAAGGGCGTAACTTTGGGTCCAACATTGGAGGGGTTGAACTGTCTGCCTATTTATTTATTTATTAAATCATTTACTTTTCTAAAAGGATTCAGGAGATTTTGGGTTAACCATATTAGAAATACATTGTAATGCTTTTACTATGTATTTATTTAACTTTCTTTGTATTTACTCTGCACCTTAAACAATTAAGGAATTTTTCACATTTCTTCCAACAGTAACAAATATTTTACACTTTTATAATCTATTATGACACACCTAAATTTCTCAATTTTCCAAGTGTATGTATTTACATGGTGCACTATAATTTGGCTAGGAGAAATTACGACACAATTCCACGAATATAGCCATTAGTAATTAAAGAAGAGCAGGCTAAAACCCTTCATGTCATTTTCAGCAATTATGCTTAAATGTACATATGACACTGTAAATTTTGAGATCAGGTCAAAATTACCTAAAGACAACAAGAGAGTTGCAGCTGTGTACTTAATTTATATAAAATAAGAGGACTTCAAAACTCTGGTAGCTTCAAATCATTCATTTTGTGAGTGAAGCCATTATCTATGAAAGAAAGTCAAAAACACGAATTAATTGCATTACTGTATTAACACAAACTATAAACATAAATATTATGCACTGTTCCTAACACTCAATACATTAAAGAATACATAGGCAATGGGAGAATGATATACAGAGAGAAGCTATTTTTTTCACCAATGACAAACTTTATCAATGATAAATGCAAAAAAATACCTATCCAGTCCTCTCTGTGGAAAGCACCTTTATATCCATTAATGCTGCGTTTTGGTGTTTTGGGATTACAGATTGATTATTTGTAGTTCAGTTCCTTCCAATTAGGAAATGAATCCACATAATGAATAGTTCCAGCTAAGAGCTCCATCACTGAAGAAAATATATTATAAGGTGGAGGCACGACCAGTGGTGTTTTTAGGATCTTGAAACATTGGGGGATTTAGCCTTGGCCCTAAACAGCTCATTTTATCAGACAGCACCCTAGTCTATAAGGGTATTGTACTTATATAGGTATTGTATTGTACTGTGTGCGCAAATAACCACTTTTATCTTCTTTGTCTTTTGACTCATTGTTAGCTTAGGAGGACCAGGGAGTAGCAGGTGTAACGGAGCTAGGTAAAATACCTGAACGGGTATTCATAGTGTCTCTGATACACAGCGGCATAGTTATTAAATCATCAGCTAACAATACATATACATTTACCTCATTTTGATTTTTCCGCTTTTTACAAGGTGGTGTTGTCAACCAACAATGAAAAAAACATTTTTTGTCCACTTTTTGGTGCTCTCTTCATTTTTTCTTACGACCCCGACTCCCCATCAGCTGCTTCCACAAGCAAGCAAACGGTGAGCAGGGCTGCGAGGTCCAACAAAAATATCCAGCCCAAAGTCAGTCTAAAACCGGCCCTTCAGAAGCTTATCTAGCCCAAAATATATGTCTGTCGCACGTTTGAAGCAAATGGCAAAACAACTATGAGTGTACGACTTAGTATTTTGTTTATAAGGGATTTATTATCAGTCCATCAAACCTTTTTTCTTTTTCCCAGACCTTGCAATATCACCTCACGTATTTCCCCATTTATCTGGCATATTAGTTAGTGACTGTTTTCTCTTCACCTTCACACACACTCTCTCTCTTTCCTTATATTATGTTCTCTTCATTGATATTGTTGTAAAAGTAGCCCAAAAAACGCACCCCACCACCCTTTTTTCAAACAAGCCCAATATGGCGTGAAAACCGTGAACCTGGCAACACTGACGGTGAGCGCTGCTGCTGGTTAGAGCCAGCGGGTTGGGTGATACCAAGTTTTGGTGGGGAAAGGGGGGGTTACATTACCAAATGATTAAACATGTTAGTATTTTACCCAAAATTGATAATGAATAAAGAAAATGATAAAATTATTAATGAAAGATGTTTTTGTAAATTGAAATTGTGACTTTATGGGGGGGGGGGGTTATAGTGATTGGATCAGATTATTGGGGGGGTGTCATAACCCCCCTATCCCCCCTGCAAATTACGCGCATGGTTTGAGTGTAATTAAATGTTTAATTTAGTATTGTATTAATATTGAATAATGTATTAGTTTTATTAATCATTTATATTAATTGTATTAACTATTAATATTTGTTAGTCTATTATTAATAGTAAGTAATAATTATTAATAAACTATTTTATGTATTCATATGTATTAATAATTAATAATAATTTAATTTATGTTCAGTGTGAATGAGTGATTCGCCGCCCCAATGATACCTGCTCTATGGTTTTCCTATTCATTGAAGAACAGGACAAAATGAGGCTAACAAAGTATACAGAGAAACAGAACTACCACATTTGTATTTCTCTAATAAAAATGGTGTTAATCAAACTATAGCATTGATTTGGTAGGCTTACAGCCCTCTCCCAACAATATTCATTATGAAAGTTAATTTAAGTTGTGCAATAGATCCTTCTCATATTGCTCCTGAAACTTTAAGGTTTTAAGGCAGATGACTGTCATGTGCCACTGAACTTGTTTGTATGTAGCATGGACTATAGTGTATAGATGGACTATTATAGAACTATAAAGTGTATCTATATGGTCAGTGGTGCTGATGAAATGTACAGAGTGTAAATACAAGGTTTTATGTTCTGGATGATTAGTCTAAAAATGCAACGAAATGTTTATAAATAACCAAAACTGTTAAATAACAACCAACCATTACACTCACGCCATATTTCTCATTCTTCACCCACCCTTGAAAAATACACTTCAACTGGAGCTGATGGAGGGCTCTGTGTGCTATACTATGTGAGTCTGCTAGAGCCATAGACTTTCTATGGCTGGAACTGAGCAGCTGATGAGTATTTGATATTTGGAGAAGTGAAAATGTAGGAAGGATGAGTAAGAGGAAAAAGTCAGGAACTCTTTCATTCATACATCATCTGAAGCAGATGTGAAAAGTGCATGTGAGTCATGTGAGAAGTTTGAATGGTGAAATGTGACGCTCTGTGTGGGAAGTGGTTATATCTATATTTGATTAAGCTGCACTACTTCAGCACTTAAGGATTAGAGCTGGCTCCTCTCTCACTGCTGCCAGTCACTTTGTCACTCTTTATCAGCGACTGTTTAAATCAATGTCTCTCACCCAAGCTTGTCCTAGCAACCCTGCTCTCCTTTATCTTCTAATCCTCCCCATCCTTCTTCATCCTTCTTCTTGTTCCTCTCTGTCACTCTGCGTTTCTACTCAACCACTGCTATTATATAATGGTACATTCATTAATAAATTCTATTAATCACACACAGTAATATATTGGTCACTATGCATAGGTAACTACTAGAGAGTAGTAGGCACACCAGGTACCCAAATGTAAAACAGTGAAAAAGTGATTTTTTCATAATGTCCCCTTTAATACTAATTAAATAGTAGTATAATATTATGTATATGAATCAGGGATGTCTCTACATTAGGGACAGGTGGGGCCCAACCCCACCAGATGTTGCTATGGAACAGCTTGAGACAATTAACAATTTAGTTAAAATGTATTTTATTTATATATTATTTTCTAACATTGTTGTGTATTTGACTTATGAAAATGGCAGTAGTCCCCAATACATTTAAAATATTCCTGTTTGTTTTGCATAAGGTCAGTACTTTCGGCAGTCTTCATTTAGTTACAGGGTATGGGGCCGGCCCGTTAGCCTGTTTATGCAAGTGAGCAGTAAAAAACACTGTGCACATGTGCAACATGCTTACAGTAATGAGATGTAGGGCATGCTAATGCTGGCCATTAATCTTTAATAAAAAATTAAAGATATGCTTACACAAGCTTATCGTTTACGGTATCAGCATTGTTACACAACTTGCCACTGATAAACATCAATCATCTGTTAGCCGCTGCTAGCGAGGTGATATAATGAATTGTGTTGACAATTTAATCAAAGTTAACAGTTAGATAACACACAGACAGTCATCTTACTTCAGTAAAAGGTTTATTTCATTTATTCATGACTGGAATTGATTGTATTAAAGTTCCTTTTGTCACAATAACTAAAATAAAGGCAACAGAATGCAACCAGCAAGTAAGTTTTACATGGGATGCATCTTACGGCTGGGGTGCCAAATCCGGCACAACACCGGATTATGTTTTTAACATTTTTTTTTTATTTTATTGATGATGTGCATTTGTGGTTGAGCAAGTAGGTTTGTGTAGTTTTACTGACGAGTGGGGTGCTGCCCGTACAGAATTTATTGTGCCCAACCTGGCTTTCTATTCTAGAGACACCACTGAATGTGTTGGCTTAACTCTTTCCAGACATTCCCCCAGGGTAGTTAGTATTGTCATTTGTTAGTATTTAGTAGTCATCATCCAGTACCTGATTTAGTTCATCAGAACTTCATTATGATAAGTGAACTATGCTGTTGATGGAAATTAATTGTAATCACGTAAAGGCTGAAGCATCGAGGAGGAGAGCAAGTTAAAATATTTCCTCTCAAACTTCTTGCAAGCTTGTCCTAAAACAAAAGTATTAAATATACATTAAGGCAGGCATGATGGGCATCAAGAGGCAAAGGAGTAGGTGCTTCTCTCTCTCTCTCTCTCTCTCTCTCTCTCTCTCTCTCTCTCTCTCTCTCTCTCCCCTTCCCTCCCTCCCCCTCTACCTACCCATCTCCCTCAGCAGTACCTGATGATAAATTAGGCATGAATATTCAAAGTCTAACCCTGCCACTCTGTAATGCCCCAATGTCACTTATTCAAATATTCATGACCTCCAAGTAAACTGAGCCTTTCCTGCAGCCTGCACATCATGCCCACTGAGATCAATGAGTTTAAATGAAGCCACAATCGATACCAGCATGCCTTACACATTTTCTTACCCAAAAGCCTAATATATCAGCCCATTTTTTCTCTCTCACTTCCTCTCTTTATTTCTCTTTTTAATATATATTATTTGTATTACATATTTCTCTTTTGCAGCCATTAAAATGTATGTAATATGCCTTCTCTCCTCTTGTTTGACCTGTTTGACAACTAAACTGATCTGGTCTCCTTTGTACCTGCAGTCCATGTCAACACAATCAGATAGTGAGATTAGCAGGGTTGGGGTCATTATCCATTACAAATGACTGATTACTTTTTACTCTCTGGACAAAGTAATCTAATGCCTAATTACTTTACTTCTGCATTACTCTAAACCCAAACTAATCTGCTCCAAAATGCAGATGTACTCAATCTCTGTTGGTATTATTTAAAAAACAAGTGAATCCTCTGTTCTCTACAAAATACAATCAGGCTTACAGCTCAAAATAGTCTTTCTGAATCAAACACAAAATTTAAAAAGCTGTTTCTAGATTATATACAAAGCTGAAGTTCGCTTCTTTTTAGAATTCTCTACTTAGATGGTAGCTCAGTATTCCATCTAAAATATTGCTTTAGTAGTAAACACAAATGTATTTTTTTTGGGGGGGGGGGTGGAACTTTTTCAAAAAGTAGTTTTGGTCCCCTGCGTTTTTTCCGTCCAAAAACAGTGTTACACTATATTAAATAGAGACGGGTTGAGCACTAGGATCAAGCGGAAAACCAAGCCGCTCAATCTGAAGCCTGTTTCACTTTAAACTGCCCACAAGCTCATCAATTGGCTCTGCCATTTCTTGCTAACGTGTGATTGGCCATCACTGCTGTCACTCCATCAAACAGAGTCTGGCCAGCAGTCCGTGTTCACCTGCTGTAAGTTGTTATGGTCTTGTGCATTTGTTGTGTCTGTCACATCAGCTAAACATATTTTAATATCAGAAGTTTCATATTAAAATCCATTAACATTAGAATCTGTGTCTGTCTGTGATAAGCCATCCATTTACATGCTTCTAAGTTTCTCTTGTCAGAATAATTCAGAATTTCTGCTCATTTTTACTCAAAAATTATATATAATTTTTGTAAATGATGTCTATTGACTATACAGTCCAAAACTAAGTGTAATGAGGAGTTGGTATTGGATTGCTTGGACCCATATTATCACCAGGAGTTAGTGGAAATCTTGGTGCGTAAAGACCAAGGGAGGAAACCGCTGCAGAATGTGTGACCATCAAGCCCTATTGTTTGAGAAACCATCATTCTACCATGATGAACATAGCCACATGGACTTGAGAGCACTTCAGAAAATCATTGTCACTTAACACAGTCTGCCACTGCGTCAAGAAATGCAACCGGACACTGTATTATGCAAAGAGGAAGCCAAATATCAATTTTGTGCAGAAACACTGGCAAGTTCTCGGGGCCCAAAAGTCATTTGAGATGGACTGAAAGACAGTGGAAACGTGTTCTGTGATCAGATGAGTCCACGTTTCTGTGAAAAACAGACATTGGATTCTACATGTCAAAGATGAAAAAGACCATCCAGACTGTAACCAACAGCATCTGTGATGACTTGGGGGTGCATCAGTGTCCACAGAATGAGTAATCTGCATATGTGAAGGTACCATTAATGCACAGGTTTATACTGGTATTTTGGAGAGACACATGCTAACATCAAGATGACATCTTTTCCCAGGCACTCCATGTCTGTTTCAGCAGGATCTGTCTGTTAAAATATGCATGGTGCAGCATGAAGAGGAGAATCAGACAATAGTGAACAAAGACTGTTGAGCAACTCAAGTCTTGTATACAGCAAGAACAGGCAAAACAATCCACCTGTAAAACTACCATTCAACTACTAGTATCTTTAATTCCTGAACAAAGAAATAGTAAAATTACCACCTAGTGGTAAAAATGCCACTGTCCGTTTTTTAATGTTTCAGGAATTGATTTCTAAATGTGTTTCTGTTTAACAAACAGAATAGCTCTTTTTTTCTCATTTTCACACCTGTGTTTGTGAGGAATATTACATATAAAGAAGGTTCATACGTACAATAGTCAGCATACAGCACTGGTAGTGGCCTTGTGGTGTGTGAATGCTGTCTCCACCAGCTTGCTCTCCTCCCACGCCCTGCACATCCTGTCTGTGCCTCCCCTCCACCTGGCCTTATGGCTCCTCATTAAGATACTGTGCTTGATTTACGTTATTCCTGATTGGAGGGCCAGAGGGTCTGCTGCTGCTGCTACTGCTGCTTGTGGTCCTGGACTGATGGTCTTTTGAACACAGCAGCAAAACCAATGAGCTGCTGTAAGAGGAACACGAGCTGCTTGTGCTCAGTGGAGGGCAAATAGCTAATTTGCTTCATTTGTGCACCTTGAATAGATGCCCATTGGCTTCATTTTCTCAGCGTGTGTGTGAGGACCAATTTGTATGCTTTGTTTTTGCTCTTTCATATGTGCGCGGTGCTCACAGCGTGTGGCTGTGCTCTCATGGAAAAGGTCACACTTCGTGCATTAACACTCATGAAGGGTGTGGGCCAGTCTGCTGCAGACAGCTTTGATTGCTCTGAGGTGCTTCACGTTCCACTTTGTAGATTGCTGCATTTCATTGCATTGGCACACTTTTCTGCACACTTTGCTGTTTTCTAGAAAGTTGCAAAGCCAACAATTCAGGTGAAAAACAAGGCTTACCATTCAGTAACACCGGCAATGATAGTTTCTTTGAAAGCAAGTCAAGGAGTCTAACTACACTTGTAGTTAATTGTTTGATATTCTTCTTCATAGTCCACAAAATACAGTGAAGCCCTCCCTGCCTAGAAGAGCTCTCATCATTAAGATTCCCAGCATGTCCCACTCCAACACTTAATTAGTCATTTGCCACAAGATCTGCTGGAGTGCCATAAGGGTCATCTTTCCAGACCTGCTCTTGTAGCTCAAGTGTTTGGGATAAGTATTACAGAATAATACATCATCATAATCCTCATCATAATCGCAAGATACAACACTCCTCTGTTTTCCCCAGGCTTCTCCAAGGCTAATGCTGGCAAGGGCTTCATCACAAAATTGTTAACCTACACAGTATTAATAACCATATAAAATGTCAGTGTAAGAAACTGCTCTGCTTACTCTGATGGAACTGCCTGTGTAAAACCCAGCATGATTAGCTTTAATCACGCATCAATCATGGGCCGTGGAACCTGCCTCTCTTTAAGACTCCAGATTTATCTCACCTATATACTACCGGTATGAATTTAATAACTCATTCTATGATATGAAAATGGAGGAAGTGAATCTTCCTGCATCACACTGTAAATACAATTATGGAATAAAATGTGTATTTCATTACAAATATTGGTGCTGCTAATAAACAGTTTTTTCAAATGTTTTTGTGGCACAAGATCTTGAAGGATGCTCCAGCTGTGTCCTCAGCCTTTCTCAAAAATGAAAAACATTTCTTTGTCGCATGTGAAAGATTGTTCCAGCTTTGAGATGTGACTATTGTGCTCTCTCGATAGAGACACAGTCTAGTGAGCGCTATCAAACAAGAGTTGCCAAAAAAGCACTCGACACTTTCAGTGAATCAATGCAAATTAATAAATACATGTTCAACCCACAAAAAAATATTTTGTAGTGTTGCTAGCTTGGACTGGCTTCAAAAATCTCATACAACCTGATTGATTTGTTAAAGTTGATTTAAAGTCACTATAATCATGACTTTCCAATAGGGATACATTTGGCAACCAAAATTATTCAGCTAAAAATATTTTTTAAAACATGTGTTTGGCCGAATAAGTAAAAAGATCAAATGATTTATACTGAAAAACAACGTTTTTAATGACAGTTACCTTTTTGGACATTAAAAATTCTACTTTTCCTCACCAATTAACAAAACACAGATTCACTCGTACAATTTGACACCAAACTATAATCACAAGCTTTACTAAACTACACTTGTTATGATGAAGCCAGAATACAGCCGCTTAGCTTTGTGTTTGTTAGCTTGTTGTGTTGTTAGCTTGTGTTGTGTTTGTGTTAATTTGTGTTTATTAGCATGTTGTGTTCTGTGGTTGTTAGCTTGTTTTGTGTTTATTAGCATGTCTTGTGCTGTTTGTTAACTTGTGCTGTGTTTATTAGCCTGTGTTGTTTGTTAGCTTGTATTATGTGTGTGTTAGCTTGTTGTGTTTTTAGCACATGATTGTGTTTGTTTTAGCTTGGGTTTGTGTTTGTTAGCTTGTGTTGTGTTTGTGTTACCTTGTGCAGTATTAGGGACCGTCTTAAAAATACAAGAAGAATTGTAAAATGTATCAGTGTCTGCAGCCAATGGCAGTCACATTAAACACACAAAAACATCCATGTGAATTACATCATTCATTTTAGCCATTTTCATGATTTTGTTTCACGTTAATTAAATATTAATAATAATGTAACATCCATGCACCTCCATATATATATATTCATATATTATTGTCTTATGTAATTTTCTAACATTTTGTTTTTTACAGAGAGGATAATCAATTGTTATTAATAATGTTATCAATGATGTCGAATCAACTTATTAAAATACAGACATTCATTCCTGACTAACTACAAGACTTATTTTGGGAAATAGTTTATTTACTAATTCTATATATATATATATATATATATATATATATATATATATATATATAGATATAGATATGTTCATTATTCTGCCTTTAGCCAATTGTTTCATTTTGTTCAGTTTTGGCCAAAAATGTCATCCCTAGTTTCCAGCTTATAAGAACAATGCTGACTGGATTGTGTTATAGCTATTTGAAATCAAGTTTGCAAAAACAACCCAGTTTAGTTGTAGGTGTTTATGTACTGTATTTGGTCAGTATCTGAGGGAAGGTTAGGCTCTGAGGCTTTGCAGCTGGGTTGAGAGGTGCAGCTATGCGTGACCAAGGAGACTGATGACCAGACAAGTTCATTTAGCATGGCGAGCTGAGGAAAGAGACAGACTCTGCCCGACTGTGTGTCCTGTGAGTCAGGATCAGAGCTGTACACTCATTCCCCTCAGGAACGGCCATGAGCACAGCTCATCAGACTGCTGACAGCAGCCCTCTGCCTGTCACTGAGAGAAGACCCATTTAAAATACATACACACACACACACACACATAGATCTGAACACTCAAGCTTAGCATCTGTTTCTGAATTGGCTCTGATTCATTGGTAGATTTTGTTGCTATTGTTTGCAAATAAGATATTCCCATTCAATGCTGTAAAACAGTATCAATTTTGCCACCAATCTGTGGTAGCAGTGTTTAGCCCAGGAGTCCTGGAGCAAACCAGCCTGATACTTATTGTTCATATTTGTAGGGTATTTTTAGAAGTCATAAGGTGCTAAAAAATAGACAGCAGATGGAGTTTGTGATTAATGACTGTGGGAAGATTTCTTTGTGAAAATGACTCATTTTCTTCCTATCAGAGAGTCATTCCAACATAGCGGTGCCATTTCAGTCCACAGCATTCAGTGCTGAGTACAAAATTCAACTGTTCAAACATATTCATTTGAAGGTCATATAGTTCACATGCACTCACTGGCTTTATTGGGTAGGTACCCTCATTGTGCATTTTATTAGGTTACAATATAGTTAGATTTTGTAGTTACAGATTGTAGTTAATCAGTTTCTCAGTGATCAGGACCCCCATAGGAACACCAGTGAGCAGGGTATGACTTGTGTGGTGAATCTTTCTCAGTACTTCAGCTGAAAATGTTCCTCTCATATAAGTGAATCACACACATCAGTGTTACTAGAGTTCACTTTTGTTGTCAACTTTGTTAGATGCTCAAATGATACATGCTTAGTGGTGGTGTGGTGGTTCTGACCACTGATGAACGGGGTAAAGAGGGGCTAAAGAATAATGCAGACCTGCAGCAAAACAACTGGCAGACATAAACATACTAATCTGTGGACAAAAAGTATGTTCAGCAGTGAATAGTGTTTTTTTCTCTGTTATTGACAGCCACGTGTCCATAGTGTCATACAGAATATTCTCTTAACTTTTTTAATATGTATATTTACAGAAATGTCATTTATACATAATAAACTAATACTAATAAACTCATACTAGAAAGATGAACCTTGAAGAAATTTAACAGCTAGTTTAACCTGAACTATTCCCAACATATTTCACTTTGATATATATATATATATATATATAAGAGAGAGAGAGAGAGAGAGAGAACAAACAATATATAATTGTAACTATGATGAACAAAGAATGATGCTATTTTGATGATATCTGTTGTTGTTGTTGTTGTTGATGATGATGATGATGATGATGATCATAATATTATGAGGGTGAGTCAAATTGTCTGCACTTTATTTATATTAAAACTTATGTTGGCTGCAGTGTCTTATCAACACTTTCTGTACTAGGTCGCTGTCTCCATAATAACTGCTGTGCAGATTTGAACGTGTTACATCAGTTCATTTATGACTGCAGTGCAACAAAAAAATAGCCACCCCACATATGATTTGCACTAAAAAAGAGCAGTATGCAGTGATTTGTTGCATAAGTGTAGGGACATCTACAAACAAAATGTGGAGTGATACTCTGAAGAAGGCGAAAGTTTCTTACACAGAATCAGTACTGGTGATGAAACTTGGATTCAACACTGCGAGACTGAGAGTAAAAAGCAAAGTATGGAATGGAAACATCCTCAATCGCTGAAAACATTCAAGTCTGCTGATCATTGATGCTGACAGTTTTCTGGGTCCCCTGAAAGAAGCCATAAGAGGATAGAGATTCAAAGGTGAAGACGGCGGTGCATTTGTGACTCACAACTCAACAAAAATCTTGAGGGAAATAATGAGGAAAATGAAAGCTTGTTGACAGATGGACAAAGTGAAGAGCAGGAAGATTATGTTGAAAATAATGTATTTGTCTTTCTGAAAACAGACTAAATAAAGTTTAGAGCGTGTGGATCAATTTTGCCTCATATGAAGACATCATTAAAAAAATATTACAAGAATTTCCAATAAGTCAGAAAAAGCGGTATTCATTTATTTGAACAATGTGTGGAGATGTCTATCTATTCATTTCATTTAGCTTTAATTTTGTATGACTGATTGAAATAAGCAGCGAGCCTTTGGTCTCCCACAGCAACGTTACAGTCACACAGTGATGACTCATGAGATTTAAATAAGAAACCTTCTGTTAGAGAAGAATGAAGTGATTATAGTTTACTCCTTTTCAGTGTGAAGGCTGAATACAGGGCTTTTTCCAGATTAAAATTATTAGGCTGTTGTTGTGGGTTGTGGTAAAAGTCTTACAGCTTACTTGAATAAACCCCCAGACTGAAAACGTTGTGTGTGAATTGTCATTCATTTGCCTCAGAATATATATATATATATGTGTGTGTGTGTGTGTGTGTGTGTGTGTGTGTGTGTGTGTGTGTGTGTGTGTGTATTTATATATATGTTCATTATTCTGCCTTTAGCCAAATGTTTCATTTTGTTCAGTTTTGGCCAAAAATGTTCACTTCAGGTTCATCCCTAGTTTCCTAGTTCCCATTATGTATGTACAAACCGGATTCCAAAAAAGTTGGGACGCTGTACAAATTGTGAATAAAAACTGAATGCAATGATGTGGAGATGGCAAATGTCAATATTT
>BRDA01014663.1:50830-62929 GCA_036984385.1 Crenuchus spilurus | reverse complement strand
GAGAGAGAGAGAGAGAGAGAGAGAGAGAGAGAGGTAAAAAGGCAGCCCTGGCTATGCACTTCTCATTAAGATTCACATGGTGCAGTGACTCAGCCCATTTTGGTAATGGAGAGCCCCGGCCACCTAAAGATGGAAATGGCAATTTTTCAAACCCTACATTTTATATATAAATTATCTCAAGCACTCACACAACTTGGGGAGCCGGGAACACTGCAAGGTCATTTTCAAATATTTTGGATGCCTTAAGTTGGAAGAGGCGGTTTTAATGTGAGAGCTGAGGACAGTGTGTATTAGCATGGCCCTAAAAGCGGCCACTGGAGGGAGAGGGCATTGTCTCTTATGGAGTCCAAGCACTTTTCAGCCATTTCAACTTTACGTGCTCTGAAAGTTAGGGGAAAACAACAGCTCCTCATGGTGATCTCCTGAGAGAGGAAATAAGCTGAGTTGGCTCTTGGAACAAAAGTCAAAGCCTAGCCTGTTTCCACCATTTATCCACATCGAGAACGTCTGACTAAATAATAAATGTTTTTCTTAATACTTCAGACCATGTTCACGATTTGCCAAGATGCTCTCTCTTGGTTTGCTATGTTCTAAAGTCTTTTCTAAAGCAACGTTCTGGGCCATTAAATAGACTGACAGAGTTTGCTACCATTGGCAACAGGCTCTGTGAAGCCACAAAGACCTCAGAGTTCAGTGTTCAGTCTGAAGAGCACCTGCAGGGAGAGAGAAGCTGCTTTTGAAACAGCCAGCACAATTGGTGAAGTGCAATGGCACTGCCCAGACGCTAGCTAAAGGTGTTTAAACTGTCTGGAAAGCTGCCCGTAGGCTCTCCTGAGAGGACCATAAGCCAGGCCACTTAACTTTGTCCTGAGGAGATGCTCAGAGACGGAGCAAGAGAGAGTGAGTGAGAGAAGGAAAGTGAGAAAAAGGCCGATGTGAGAGAGGAAAGAGAACGAGAGAGAAAGAAGGAGACCAAATGAGACAGAGAGAGACAGCAGAGAGTAGAAAGTGAGAGAGAAGGAAAATGAAAAGGAGACAAGAGTGAGATAAATAATCCGAGAGCAAAGAGGCAAAAAGAGAGACTTAGAAACAAAGAAATGTAGGATGGAGAGAGAAAGAGAAATAGAAACAGAGAGGAGGGAAGAGAGAAGAATGTGCTAGAATGAGAGAGCCTGAGAAAGAGACACAGTAGGTCACATGCCAAGTGTCTCTTGCCTTCAACTCATCCGGTCAACCCTCTCATGAGCTGTCCACTATCAGACATTGTACAGGACCAGCCCACTTAAAGGCAGCTGACCCGCTATTAATCACATGACCGACAGACCATATGATTGAGAGCTAATAGGAGGGGGCGCTGCAGGGCAAGAACAATCCAGCACAAGGGAGTACTGCTTTGTGCCAGCTAATCCAAGTGTGAGCGAGGTCACGCCACAACCAGATGGGGTCAGACACCACCCGTCCTGCTGCTGCTCCACTCCCCCGTGACCTCGCATGCACTTCAGCCGCAATAGTGTACACGTGCAGTGGTGTGCATTGTAGAGCAAACCTGACAACTATACACGTCAGAGTTTAGTCAGGTTCAGGTTCATTTTTCACCTTTTAGCAGCTTTTAGCCTTTTGAGTTTACACATGCTGTAAGTAAAGCTGAACTTCAACTTCAGCTCATTTTACTTTTGTTCATCTATGATTGGTTGACAGCTGTCACATGTTAACAGGTGCTATCTTTAGGAAGGTGTGGTCAGGTGCAGCAGGTTTCAGACACTTTCTCAGGCTACAGTTCAATTTTATGGCCTATAGTCAAACTGGCACAGGATTTCGTTGGACAGCAGTCAAACTTGGACAGTTTTACAGATTCAAATCTTGGTGTTAAAATGTTAAGACTGATTAAAGCTGTACTGTGTGGGTGGGTTGAGAAGTGTGTGGATGTGCGTGAGGTCCAGTGCAAAAAGGAGTGTGGGTCTTGGAGTAGTGCTGTGTGCTGTGTCAGAACAACCACCCACACACACAAACACATCTCTCTCTCTCTCTCTCACACACACACACACACACACACTCTTTAGGTCCTTCTAGGTCCTGTTCAGTCCCACAGAAGCACAAGTCAAACAAGCAATCCTGAATAGACAGGCTAATAGCTTTAATCAGACAGGATTGCTGGATTACCAGTGGATTTCCTCGGTAATCACACCTGTGTGCTTCCTCTCTCTCTCTCTCTCTCTCTTAGACTGAAGAGACAGAGCAGAAGAAAAAGCAGCAAGATGAGTTCAGCAGCCACCTGAAGGACCAGCACAAGAACTCTTCTGAGTCTGGGGGTTAATGGAGGCCAGCAGCCTGGCACACTATTGTCACAATTCTGCCATGGGGGATGCCAGTAGAAATGTTGCTTTATAATTCAAGGCCCTTGTTTCACCATGCTCACACTTTAACCCACATCAGTCAACCATCATGTGGGCCTGGCAAACCTGAAACTTTAAAACTGGACTGCTGTTCAATTTCGTTGTACACTATGCAATGACAATGAATCTTCAGGGGGCAGTCATGGCCTAGTGGTAAGGATCCGGTCCAGAAGGTCACCGGTTCGATCCCCAGACAGGACATGACTGAAGTGTCCTTGAGCAAGGCACCTAACCCCCTAACTGCTCCCCGGGCGCTGGTGGATAAGGGCTGCCCACCACTTCGGGCACAAATTCTCACAGCCTAGTGTGTTCACTAGTGTGTGTGTGTGTGTGTGTTTGTTTCACTGCACGAATGGGTTAATGCAGAGGTCAAATTCCGTTGTGTGAAAAATCACATTGGCTAAACTTGGTGAATCTGATCTTATTATGCATTAAATGACTGAAAAGGTGATAAATATATAACTATCAAAGAGACATAATATATTGGCAGCTAATATAATTGAATTGAAAAAAGAAATTAATAAAATCATGGCTGATCATTTCAACAGATTTTTTGTCCTATTATTAGCTTGTACCGTGGGAATTTACCTTGTTTGAGACCTCACGGCTGACTACTCCACAACTCTTCCATCGATGAGCATAATGTAGCATATATTTTATATTACAATAAATATCACACGTTAAAATAGCTAAACCTGTTGGTATAATATTGGTATCGTCCACAGTCTGTAGTTAAATATTGTATGGGACCTGCATCACTTATATCAAATCAACACTTCACCCTAGGATTTAGTCACAGTCACATTAGCGGTGATTTGTGCCTTTGGAATAATCCACTGGTTTTCCCACTATTGATTCTCATGCTCTTAAATCGTTCCGACAGTGAGTGTGACACGCTGAGAGTTTTAAGCTCTGTGCTACTTGAGAGACGTCTAAAGCTCAAATTTAATCTCCACCTCCTCAATTCTATTTAAGCACACCATTCTATTCCACTAAACACCTCCTCCCCCCTCTCCCAAAACATCGCTCTCTGCTTTAGAATTCACTCTTGTGTATATTTCAGCATGAAAAGCAAAATCTCTCAGCTGAGCTGGAGAAGATCATGTACTTGTATGCTTGGTTTGCTCAAGTGTGGCTGGTGGGAGGCACTAGACTCTGTGCTGCCTGGCCCGATAGATACCGTGACCAAATTATCCTCTGTCATCTAGGGAGTGCTTGGTTCATACCCTCAACTGAACCCTTCTTCCTGGCACCAGAAGTAGATCAGACAGATTGGAGTAAGAACGCAAGCATGTCTGTCAGAGGGCAGAAGAAGAAATGCTATCAAGCTCATCTCTGGTCCTCAGTCCATCTGGACTTATAAGCTAAAGCATAATCAGTCTGGAACAGGTCACATGGACTTCAGCTCCAGTTCACCCTTACTGACCTCAACACTGCTTTCTCAAGGCACCTTCATCGTCCTGACTGCTCAGTATTTATACCAAATGTCTGCAGTACTAAAGCAGGGGCAGCTTGTATTAGGCCAAAGGAACATTACCTTTGATAAACAGATGCCTCATGTATGTTGTATTTACATCTGAATGTCCTGTCATTTCTTCAGAATCCTGTGGCAGTTCTCTTCTCCAAAGCAATCAATTCAGCCCCCATGAGCAACTGGATGTGGCTCTTTTAGCCTTCCATGCAGCCCCACAGCTTGCGAGAGTGGATGCGCATGTTCACAAGATGTTATTGATTGCTCTATCAGGGATACATGTCGGCGAGGGAACATTTTTTAAATGTTCCCATGCATCGGCCTGCTTCTCCTCTTCTTCCTTCTCCTCCCCTTCCACAAGTCTTATTGCCATGCATGCTGGCAGCCTCCTGCTTTAATATCTATCTTAAGAGTTGACAATCTTTTGGGGCAATTAAAGCAATCGATACAGGTCCAAGAGGAGCCTCTTATCCACAGTAATAGCTCTCACTGAATAATAAATAACCGACTGGCCAAAAGCAGAGAGTGGAGGGGGGGAGACCTCACATTAAGGATGGCATACTTTAGCTAGAGCTTGTTCTGCCTTCTGAGCAGTTCTGAACATCCCAATTACCTTGGCTCATCGTTTTGCTGCAGTGTATCTGAACAAAAAGTTCTATATACAATAGATGTAAGCAACCCAAGTAAGATCATGAATGAAGTCAAAAGCACACCTCCTCTTTGCTCTATGTATGTCTGATGGGGTACAGACCATCCTACACAACCCTTATCCCCCGGTACACCAAACACAAGTCCCTCCTTGCTGCACTCTTCCATGGTCCTTTCTTCTATGAATACGCTATTGTTTGGCATCCCTATTAACATGTAAAAACCAGGCCCAAAAATAAACACCAGCAATAATGGAGGAAAGTGAGTCCATAAAATGTGCGGGAGCTCAGATTTCAGATGGAGGGAACAGCGGTCTTATTATCCCACTGCAGTGCAAACGAGGTTAATGAGAGTCTATTGACTGATTCCTCCACAGTCTAGTCACTGCAGGGCCGTAGCTCTCTGAATGGAGCAAGTCTTCTTCTCCAAGAAGCATCTCCCTTCACACCGTATCCAGCTGAGGAGAACAAGGCATTGCGTGGCCCTCAAACTTAATGAGCAATTGCTTACATGTTGAAGGAAGTCCTTGTTTATGTAAAAGCATATGCACAGTAAATCTACCAGTGTTAAATCAACACTATTAGAGTTAAATTAACACTGAGGGTGTCAAAATGTAACACTCTCAGTGTTAATTTAACTCTAATAGTGTTGATTTAACACTGGCAGATTTACTGTGTGTGACCATGCCTTTAACAGCTCAACGAGAGAAAAGTCTACAGTTAAATACATATCACTGCATATGCAGAGCAGTGACTAGACAAACTAGTTATAAACTAGTGAATATATATCTACAGAAAACTCATTATCTCAAAAAATCAAAAAATGTATAATCTCAAAAAATAAAAAAACTTATAATCTCAAAAAATCAAAATACTTATAATCTCAAAAAATCCAAAATCTCAATAATCTCAAAAAATAAAAAAACTCATAATCTCTAAAAATCTAAATACGCATAATCTCAAAAAATCAAAATACTCATAATCTCAAAAAACAAAAAATTTATAATCTCAAAAAATAAAAAAACTTATAATCTCAAAAAATAAAAAAACTCATAATCTCAAAAAATCTAAATACTCATAATCTCAAAAAACAAAAAACTTATAATCTCAAAAAAATCAAAAAACTTATAATCTCAAAAAATAAAAAAACTTATAATCTCAAAAAATAAAAAAACTCACAATCTCAAAAAATCAAAATACTTATAATCTCAAAAAATCCAAAATCTCAATAATCTCAAAAACATCTAAAATCTCAATAATCTCAAAAAATCTAAGAAATTATTAGTCAATTAGTTAATTAAAACATATTTGTCAATTAATCAAATTGTTAATTGGTTATATAAACAAAATTATTAGTGGCAGACCTGAATTATTCAATACCCAACATAAGAAGCCCAAAATGTGATAGTTTATAAAACCGCACTGTGGGAACCACTGTCAGAACTTGCTTCATGTTACAGAAAGCAGACAAAACAAACGAACCAGACATAGCTATTATTTGTTTGTTTTGAGTGATGGGACACCTGAGCTCAGCCAACACAGCCTGCGGCCGGACATGAGAGATGGTGCGGAGGCCGGGTCACGTCAGCACTGCTCCTGAGGCCCCTCTCCCCCCTTCACTCATCCCCACTGCCAGCACCCAGCATGGCTTGGGTCCCAGCTTCACTGTTCGCTCTTCTACTGTCTACTGAGTGCAGCCAACTACAACTCCTCACTGTGAGCTGTAAACCTTTCCAAGACACAGATTGTTGTTTATCTTTAAGCCAAACTCTACTCATATGAGTGTCCCTTACAAATACTCCTCGCACACACTCTGATCTCAACCTAACAAATAATAACAGCCGCGGGCCAAACGCGGGCAGTAAAGGTTAAGCAGCTCTGCAGGTCGCTTAAGGCAAAGAAGCACTGGAAATAGACCGCTGACCGCTTTCCTGACCTGCTGCTAGATGCAACAGCAGCCTCAGTGGCAGCTATGTCATAAACTCCAGTCCCCCAGCTCGCTCCAAACTGAGAGAGGTGTCAGAAAGGGCCACCTGTTCCTTTGACATACAGCCTCTCTCCCTCGCTTCGTCACTGCCATGTTGACCCAGATTGCTCCGCGGTGGGAAGGCTTGACCTCTCCGCTGACCCTGGCGACTTATGAGTTAAAGCATGACTAAAGCACTAAAAGAGCACTTTCACTGAGAGGCCCTTGCACGCACACACAAACACAGGTTCACATGAGCGAACAAACATGCACTACTGCATTATGCCTTGTGAATTATGAGGTAGCTTATCCCTTTTTTCTGCTTTCCTACACAAGCGCTATTTAGACTGGATAACTTTATCAGGGAGACAGCTTTAAGGAAATGTTTTACATTTCTCATTTATAAAACTCAAGAATCTGGACAACAATCAAATATTAAAGGATGGGCACGTTTTTAGTATGCTGTGTTTTGCACTAGCAGACCAAATAAGGTGGCCATGAGACCCATTAACTGTGAGGTTGGCATCCACAACTCCTCCTGTGCACAGCTGAAGGGCTTTTGAGCAAGGCATCTAACCCCCAGATGCTCCCCGGGCACCACAGGGAGAGCTGCTCACTGTTCGGTGTGTGTTCATTCATCCTGATCGGGCAACAAAGAGGTTTTATTTGTTATAACAGTCCACAACTAGCACAGAAAGGAGTCACATCTGCCCCTGCAGTGTTGAAAGGAAAAAGAAAAGGTCTGAAGCTCTAAGGAAAGTGGAGGTGAGAGAAAGAACAGCACTGCTGTCATCTCAACCCAATGACATCCTGAACTCCTGATATACGTACATCTTTAAAGTATCTATTAAGCATGTTCACTTCACAGTACTGGGCTGATGATGTGGTATTCTCAAAACATTTTAAACCAAATCCTGCAGAAGATAAATGATGAGTATAATCACGCAGTTGCTTACAGTGATGTCAGAAGAGAGCTGGAGTGGTGCACATCATGTTTGTTTGTTTTCTTTCTTTTTTTATACATTTTTTGCCCATTTCCCCCCTTCCCAATTTGAAAATAGCCAATTAACACATCCCATCTACTAAGGGAATCTCCCCATCACTTTGCACTGTCCCTGACTCTAGGAGGGTGAAGTCAAACACAAGGACCGCAGGATTCCCAGCTCCAAAGGGACCAATCAGTAGATGCCTGGGTCAGCTGACATTGCAAAGTGTGAGTGATAGGGAGAGAGAGCGCTATCTACCTGCCCGGCTGTTGATGGCAAACAGCATGACCGGGATTCAAACTCACAATCCTCTGGTCATAGTGTCAGCGTCTTAGCCTGCTGAGCCACTCGGGGCCCTGTGGTGCTCATCATTTACTAACTTTGCTGTCAAACAGTGTAACTGCATAATTAATAGAATGTCCATTCTCCATGATGCATCGTCACATCTCCACAATGTACGCTGTCGCAGTTTCATGCATGATATCACAATTTCACTAAGCTTTGTTAAACCCATGGGATCAAATACATTCTTCATATTTATAAATGTGAAAGGTGTGAGCTTTAAAAGTGAGTAACAATCTGTCAAAGGATGAGTGACATCAGTCAAAGTAAGCTATGCATTGCAGACTACATTAAACATACACAAAAATGTACATACACCTCGCGTCTGCTAAATATATACTCGAGCAAAATAAAAGTGATCGAAGTGTGGGTCTGTCTGCTGGTGTGATTTTTGACTTCTTTGCGTCTCCTCTCCTCCGTTCTCCCTTACTTGTGGCCCAGAGCAACGATGTAGTGCAGAGACCTCCCAGAGAGGGTCCTATCATAGGCTGGGGGGCGATATGGAGGGAGGGAGAGAGGGAAGAAGGGCTTTTTCTTCTGGGTGGTTTGACTATGATGTGCTTCCTGTGTGGCTGTCAGCCTTTGGCGTATCCTTCATCTTCCCCCAACTCTGCCCTCTCACCCCAACAACTACTCCCCCCTCCCGTCCTGAACACAACACCCCCACAAAACCGAGTGTTCCTCCCGTCTGCTCCTCCATGACCCCGAGTCCCTGCGGGCCCACAGCAGTCTCTAGTTCTCTCTCTGTCTCTCTTTTGCTCTCCCCGTCTTTCACTCTTGCGCTGTTGCTCTCTCTCTTTTTCCTCAGAGAATCGTCCTGGCCTACAGGCTGCAGGATGGGGGATGTAATGTACTCTACTGTAAATCCGCCCCAGCTGCCATATTCACACAAGCAGTGTGCACCATTTTCACTGTAGGCCAGATTAAAGCAGGATGGAGCAGAGACAAGCTCCAGTATCTCAGCGCCCAATAAAGGAGCAGCCTCTGCGTAATTGGAGAGTTCAGAGCGATTAGGCTCTAAGTATCGTTAGACATAAGGGGGCTGTGGAGTGGAAGGGTTCACTCCAGGACAGCCGACCCACTGACCATGCAGAGAAGTAGGCCACGCCGAGAGCCCAGATCCGCACTGTGCATGTGTGAGTGTGTGTTTGTGTGTGACACACTAACCTGGGCCACGGCTTTCATGCATTGATAACCTACCTCTCATGGTAAATAAAACAAAAAGTGCTAATAGCAAATCTAACTGAGAGGACCAATTCAAAATACAACAATACACAACTTACAATAATAATCAAATAATAATAATAGTAATAATAACTACAGTGAGACGGTTTCTTCTTCTCCCACAGTTAGTCTTGGTTAAATTGGTGATTATATAAATGGACAATAAACAATGGAAACAGTAAAATAATTAAAACATAACAACGCTAAATACAGCTATATACATCACAAAATGTGCATCTCCATAGCCTGTAAGCTACACAAACAGGACATTTACAACTCTATACATCAAAGTGTACTCTCAGTGGGCAACAAGCTGGCATTTAGAGCGATGCCAGAGATGATTTCTGATTCCCTACAAAACTTTCAGTGGATGGTTCCTTAAAGAATAGCATACATTATACCTAATAGAGCTCATCCAAGTCAAGAACCTTTGAGACACGTAACTGATGCAAATCTTCTTTAGATTCATAAATATTTCTGTATGTTACACACAGAGCTGGGCCCCACGGCAGACTGAGCAACAAGAGGTCATTCAGGGCCAGCGTGTGTCGTTCCAACCACAGGATAAAGGTTTAACTATGGCATGGGGCCATTTTCAGCATTTAACATGCTGCTCTTATTAAAGGTGTGCACTATTTCTCTGGCTTTGTTAGGCCTGCTGTGGCTGAGGCGTCTGGGGCCTGTCTGAATGAGCTCAGTAATTACAGGCCGGCGCGTCCTGCCTCGGATGCAGAGAGAATGGGGAGCAAAAGTGGCTGCAGTGCTGATTTTTGCGCGCCACTTGTGCCGGTGACTTGGGCAGCGATTGTGCTGCTGGGAAACGGCCACAAAGGAACAGGAGGAGTCCACTTAATCCCGGTGGGGAGCAGTCAGTCAGAGCCACAGAGGGCCCGAGCTCCTCTCATTTATCTATTTTACCATTTCATTAGTACCTCGCTTCGCACAGCAACTTTGATTTCTTTGTCTTATTAAACCCGGGTAACAAAACAGGCGTGCAAGACATCTTTTGTTGAAAGAGGTGCCAAATAATGTATAATGTACCTCATCTGGGCCTCACTACTGCCCCCAGCCCCCCCTTTTTAGAAAGAAGACCAAGAAAACAAACAACAAAAGAAAGGACTGGAAGAAGGGAAACAAAAAAATATGAGTGTACATTACGGAAGAGTTAAACAAATGCTCGGATCAGGGATGAGCTTCCAAAATAATTTTTGTAATAACCCGAGAAAAAAAAAAGTGGCATTCTTTCTGTCTGAGCAAAAAAAAGGGCCCAGCAGGCCTCCTGACTGCTGGAAGCTTAGAGTTGTTATCCTAGCAACTGGAGATAAAACGGTCTCCCGGAGTCCGTGGGAGACTGTGTGTGAAAGAGCAGATCCCTTAAGCATTTCCTGGTGCAGAGGTCCTCAGCTCCTGACGCTATGGCCCCGGGCTCAGCGCACACGGAGCCTCCTTATTGCAGCGATCGAGGCACTGAAACACAACCGCAGCCGTGCTGGAGAGGTCAGGGGCACGCCTCGAAGGCTACGACTCACATTTTATTTCTTTCCTTCTCATCCTCCCTTCCTTTTTTGTTGCACATTTTTACATTTACTCTACTCCCTGATCCTACGAGAGGTCCTTTAAATTGCTGCGCTATCTCTCTTCTGCAGAGCTGTGTGTTTTTTTTGAGAGAGAGAGAGAAAGAGCGAGAGAGAGAAACATGCAAAGATTTTTAAGGAAGATTTTAAGTAGAGAAGAGGAAAAAATACATTTTCTGGGCCTGTGCACTTGTTGAGCTGGATGAGTAGGCTGGGTGGGCTTGAAAGATTCATGAGTTGTAATGCAAGCTTAACCTGGCCTCTTCTCCCTCTCTCTCTCCCTCCCTCCTTCCTGCTCCCTCTCTATCTCTTCACTGCCGCCCGTCCATGCTGTGCGGCAGGGGCACTGAGGCACATACACACAGCAGAGCCTGGGCTCTTTGTGCTCACTTGTTTTTAATTACACATTCCATAGCTTTACTGCCCATGCGCCACGGAGCTTGTAGGCCCAGCTACGATGCTCCACTCGCAGAGTCAAGCACACACAGACACTCTGGCAGAAAGCAAGCTTTCCTGTAGCCAAGTAGCATCAAGCCTGCAGGAGAAGCTGAAGTGCCGGCTCTGGCTGAGATAAAACACGGCTGACACGGAGCTGAGATTTATACCAGCATCCAATCAGGCTGCTGCTAGCCACGTCCTGGCCTCAGGCCTTGATTTAGCGTGTGACAGTGTGACACCGGCTCACGGTCTGTATGTCTGTCTGCTGCCACTGCTGGAAGAGGAGGTGGCCATGCTCGGCATGCCACAGGCTTCTTAATAATGGAGGTCAGATGGGACGGTAGCCCCCAACAGCATCGTTTATGAAACGCAGCAGGGTGGGAAGCTTGGGAACTATGTATTTAAAAGCAATATAGAAAGTGTGTGTGTAATATATGAGGTGCTGACGTTGAGTTGTGCCAGTTTTGCTGCTACCATGTAAAAATACCTCTGAACCTGTGCTTGGCACAGGCTGGGTTATGGCAAAATATTTCAGCTCATGACTCAAATCAGTTCAAATATGAAGTAGTACGAACAAGGTTCTTCAGGGCAGATAAAGAGAGTGAGGGAAGGAAGGGAGGGAGAGAGGGAGGAAGGAAGAAAGGAAGAAAAACATAAGGAAAACAAAAAAACAAAACAAAAAATAAACAACAAAGTGATAGTAAGAGACTAAAGAAAGAAAGAAAGAAAGAAAGAAAGAAACTGCAAAAGGAAAAGAACAAACAAAAAATAAACAGCAATGTGAGTGTCAGTAAGCAAGCAAAGAATTAAAGAAAAAACAAAGAATAACAACAGGAATACAACATTAAATAAACACTTAAAGTAAAAGTAAGAGAGTGAATAAAAAAGAAAGAAAGAAAGGCACAAATGAAGAGAGAGAAAAAAGAGAGAGAGAGAGAGAGACAGAGAGAGAGAAAGAGAGAGAGAGAGGGAGAGAGAGAGACAGAGAGAGAGAGAGAGACAGAGAGAGACAGAGAGAGAGAGACAGAGAGAGTGTGTGAGAGAGAGAGAGAGAGAGA
>BRDA01014663.1:0-50820 GCA_036984385.1 Crenuchus spilurus | reverse complement strand
GAGAGAGAGAAAGAGAGAGAGACAGAGACAGAGAGAGAGAAAGAGAGAGAGAGAGAAAGAGAGAGAGAGAAAGAGAGAGAGAGAGAGAGAGAGAGAAAGAGAGAGAGAGAGAGAGAAAGAGAGAGAGAAAGAGAGAGAGAAAGAGAGAGAGAGACAGAGAGAGAGAGAGAGAAAGAGAGAGAAAGAAAGAGAGAGAGAGAGAGAGAAAGACAGAGAGAAAGAGAGAGAGAAAGAGAGAGAGAGAGAGAAAAAGACAGAGAGAAAGAGAGAGAGAAAGAGAGAGAGAGACAGAGAGAGAGAGAGAGAAAGAGAGAGAGAGATTTCCAAAAGCAGAGAACATCATCACAATAATGAATATGTATGAGCTGATTTAAAGGTACGGATATTGTGATGTGTGTAATACTTTTCTCTGTCTCAGACATAACACTTATCACAATGACCCACAGCCACAGATCCAGAGTGGTGTCTCCAAAAAACAGCGAGACATCTTCTCCCTCCTTCCGACAGCGAAGAAAGAAAGACAAGCAAGGTGGATGAGAGAGCCCTGACGGATCTGGAGGTGAGAGAGCAGCACAGCCAGCTGGAGGAAGAAGCAGGAGCTTTTGTTGTCATTTTCATTTCGGGTACCTGTTTTAAACTGTTTATTGCGGAGCTGCGCAGAGCTCGTCGTCATTTGTTTGAACGGATGTTGCGATTACAACAAATAAAGGGGGAAAAGAAAAAAAAGGAAGAAAGAAAGAGAGGCCTTCTGTGAAAAGCTGAAGCACCTCATCCCACAATATGTGCACAGCATCTGGTGATGTTTAATGTCACCCTGCAGACGCTGGCAAGCCTCTCGCTGCTCTCTCTCTCTCCCTCTCTCTCTCTCTCTGATGAGGGTCTGGGCAGCGCACTCTACCCTGAGTCTCCCTAGGCACGCGAAGCAGAGGGCACTAGAGCAGAATGCGTCCTAATTAAGGAGCCCAGATGAGTAGCTCCAACTGTACCATCCTTTGGCTCCGAAAGCTCTTAAATATTTATCAGCTTACCGGGTGGATGTGCAACACCACGGCCGCCCCCACCATCCATCACCCACCCCCCAATACTTATCCTAAAGCTAAGCACAATGCACAACGTCCAGGCCATTGCCTTGACTACCCAGAGCACAGGGGACACAGACTGTGGTCCTTTAGAGTTTGGAGTTTTTGCTCAGGGTGTGTCCGAAGAGGTCCTGTCTGCAGTTCCGAGGTTAAGGAACAGACCGGATGCCCACTAATCACAGCGGTGATCCGAGCAGTGCTCTGGAGGACAGCCGGCATTTAATATTGGCCGGCCAGCTGTTGCAGTGCTGGGCACAGCTTTCTTTCTTGCACTCGCTCTCTTTCACACACATACACACACTCTCAAACACACACAGACATGCACACTCTCTCTTTGCACCTTCAGGACCCCTACCTACTTCCAGCAGGCACTGCCACACTAGCGTACAGAGTAACAGAAAGTCACCTCTAAATGTCACCTCTTCTACTTGTGCACACAAATTTGGTATTGATTGAACGTTTCAAATATGCAGTTTTAACAAAGCTGCTTTAACAAGTTATAAGTCTGATATCATCACCAGCAGAAAAGGAATTCAATTTTGCAATGAAACCCCAATTTATAATACAAGACACAGCAAAGCATGCAAGGTTCTGCAAAGCATGTATTTACACAGAAGTCTTGTTATGTGGTTATCGTTTACTGGCATTTTGCATAAGTATATACTCACGTTCATACCTTTAGCGCCATTCACACTGTCTCTTACAATATCTACTCTTTTCTTGAGTTATTATTGTTTTTGAATGTGAATGTTCTTCCAAAATGTGTTATAATCTTGTCAATCAATCATAACATGAAAGTCAATTTGCTAACATGCGGCTGGCCCTCCTTGTGCCACCAAAACAGCTTTAACCCACCAAGTTATAGACTCTGCAAGACCTCTGAGGATGCCCCATGATATCGGCCATATGTTAGCAGCAGATCCTTTATGCCCTTTAAGTTGAGAGGTGGATTCGCCAGCACACTTCTGAGATGCTCCAAATGAATCATCTGGCCATACCTATTTGGGCCGTGCCAAAGTTGCTGAGGTCTGTACACTTTCATTTCTCTCCAGCATCCAACACATCTATGATGCTTATACACAGTAAATCTGCCAGTGTTAAATCAACACTATTAGAGTTAAATTAACACTGAGGGTGTCAAAATGTAACACTCTCAGTGTTAACTTAACTCTAATAGTGTTGATTTAACACTGGCAGATTTACTGTGTACCAGACCTTAACATGCGCCATTGTGACGAGACAACCAATGTTATTTGAGTGGTTTTAATATATTATTGTGGCTGACTCATGTATATTAAGACAAATCATATGTTTATCAAACTTGGTGATGAGTTTGTGAGGCAGTTGAAGGTGGCGGGACAAATTGACAAGCCAGAGTCCATCAGACAAGATGTGCTTTAGTTGGTTTTGCTTGACTTTGGTTTCGCTTTTGGTCAACTGCACCAAAGGCTCCTTTCCTGAACTTTTGCTGTGAGCTCTAAAAGTTGATGCAGGTTCATTATGAAGCAGTGTGTGCACTGTAACACACATTCACACACTACAGCTGTTTCAGAAGACAGATGTAAGTAGACAACAAATCCAGCAGCTGGAGTGAAAGCAGCTGCGCATGTCCAGCCCAACGTAGTGGCTCTGGTCTTGCTCTAGAAGAGTTAAAGAAAGACAGGAAGAGATAAAGAGAATGAGAGAGGATAGATCTAGAGAGGAGGATTGAGAGAGACTTGAAGGATGTTGATCCCTACTGTTTGAGTTCCCAGAGAGAAAATGATATGGGAACCATCCTGTCCTAAACAATGAACAAGACTTAAGTGTTCTAGCTCTTCTAATTGGCTCATAATGCTGTATCCTTACTAAGAGTCCATATACATATTCTCACCTCACTTTCTCCTGTTCTACTTGTGCTATAGCCTCATACTGACCACACAGAAGGATGGCTAACCAGGACCGTGGCTAGCAGTCGCTCAATAACATTGAAGTAATACTGAGACAGGAGTGATGACAATCAGCACTTAAAACAAGGTAACGAGAGTTTCGTTTTCTGTGACATATACAGACTCACATCTCACGGAGGATTCATCAGTGCAGAAGTCATACAGAGGCTATGAGATACACTTATATGACCGCACATCAATACAGCTACAATTGACTAGTAATAAATAAAACATTATTGTACTGTAATTAAAAGCTGTGGGGTTTCAGAATGGACTCAGTGGTAAGGATGCAGCATTGTGGCCCAGCATTACCATAGGGCTTGAGCACCATTGCCAGATGTATTCGCTTGGCATGATGCTCCAATTGGACAGCAGTAACCCAGGCCCTCAGGTTATGAAAAATCTAACATATTATGGGTATTCCTTACACTTCAACAAAAGCACATTTTGAAAAGCTCAGCAGTGAGATATGAAATCATAGCTTCATTATAAAAACTCAATTCCCAAGCTTATAATTGTTGAGGTATCAAAGTTTATACTTAATTTTCTCGCATTTATTACCTCACATTACTTTTATGGCCTATTATATGGAGCTGCTGAAAAGGACACTAGGATCCTGTAATAAGACTAATATAATAAGCATTTGGAGTGTTTTACTGTAACAAGGCAAAATGAATCTTGTTACAATCAAATCTCTATTACAAACAGATGTTCAAATCAGGCAGGGCTGTAATCCGTTCTCTATCTCTTGCTGGGACTGGGGCACTTGAAGCAAGAACATGGGTTTTAGACTGTTTGCAAGCAGGCCTGTTTCAGTTTTAATCAATTTTGGCAAATTGAAAGCTAATCTGTATAATCAAAGTAAATCCTGGCCTTTAACTGCTCAACATCAGTAGACAGAAGATGGTTTTAATCCTCTGTACTAAAGGTTGAGAGAAGGACAGAGAATGGAACAAAGTGTGGGGTGATGCTGCTTTGTCCTTTCGTGTGTTGGGGAAGTGACGTGTGTCAGCAGAACTGCACTCATGAAAGTCTGCTTTGCACCATTGCATTAAGTACAGGTGAGCTGGAGAGGTCACTTTATATGCATCAATAAAACATGCACAAATACACATATATGCACACATATACATACATACATAAGACTCTTCTCTCTCATATGCAATCACAAACAGACTGTGATAGAATGCATGGCAAGAGGACAGAGTTATACACAATCCCTTTGGAGACCTGTGCTTGTAGAGGCACGAAAAGAACAGATCAGGCCTAATCTTAGCTAGTCAAGAATTAACTCACAATAGTTATCCTGAGAACCAAAACCAAGGGGACTTCCCCCAGTTTGCTCATTCCACCATTCAGAATCTCCACAACGCCACAATTACGTCAACAATAATAAAAACAAAAGAAAGCCCCCCTCCCCATGAACACCATGTACCCACCTCCCATTTGCGTACCACAGAGCATCAATAATACATAGCAGATTAGGGGGAGAGCAGCCACAGCAACGCAAACAGGACAGGGCACTGGGCTGTTATCAGGCTTTCCCAAGCAAACCCCTACTTAAATTCTCCTCTAATTCCCCAGCACACAGCCCGCTTTCCAGATGGGCCCTGAGCCTCATGCCCTGCCAGCAACAGCTTGCACTGTGTTTGTTGAAAACAAAGATGACGGATTAAATATCATGTGCCGCTCAGAGGGGATAGAGGGGAAAAGAGATCATTCTACATTTCTCTAGGCAAATGGTGCACCCTTTTGGGCAGGAAGAGGGGACATGCAAGCTTTGGAAAAAGGAGATGTTCCCAAAAACAGTATCCTATGCAGGCACGCAGAGGTCTGCAGTGAGTCACTGAGTCTCTCTCCCTCTCTCTCTCTCACATTCATACACACATACAAATACGCTGCCATCATTTCCTGAGCATCCCTTGGTGACATCCCCAGTGCACCCCACCAATCCACTCTGCTTAATTACGGAGTGTAATCTAATGACTAACTCAAATTATGCCCTCATGTTTCCGTTTATGGGCTTCTCTATACAAATGATTTCATTTTTTATGCCACTATGAATTCAAACAACACCAGACAGAATAGAGAACAGCAAAACGAGGTCAATTAAACGACTGAGAAAGTGAGCAGCGGTAAAATGGCAGGGTACTTTGCCATGACTGAACACACCGTGACCAAGATTGTGTGCAGGAACAGTGTGTTGCTTTCAGCTTGACCTGTACCAGGCTTACTGAAGAGAGAAAATGACTTATCTTGCTCTGACCTTACTGCTGAGGTGGAGAGCACTTGAACAAAAGGAGTAACTACCACGTGGAGAGACCTATTAAAGATTTACGGCTACACAGCTGATGTACAAAGACGTTCATGGAAGCGGTATGAGTTTCTGGATTAATTCACTATACGTAAATTATTTACGTGAAAAAAAAAATTAATCAACTTGTCAATGAAACAATACAGTGTACAACAATGCTCCTTTTTATACCATCTGTGATCCTTTCAGAGGAAACGGTGATTCTGTTTCACTGTTCATCTCACCAGCCGTACAAGCAGACAGACAAGCTGAGCTGGTTCCCTGAGGCCAAAAAGCACTTGCGTGTGCTATTCCCCAGAGAGTCAAGCAGTATTTACTGTACAATCCTCCCCCCACGGAGACTACCACCCAGAATCACGTAGCCATAAACAGATCAATGCCTCATGCTGTTCTGATAACTGAATACATGCATCCACATTACACATCAGCTCAATCATCCCATTGATTGCTCTGAACGAAGCTACATTCTGCAGAGATACACTGGAACCTCTGGGAATCCATCAAATGGAATCAAAGGTGGCTCTCAGATGCATGTTGACAAAAAATACCAACAATCCCATCATATCCCAGCTGAAGAGCCCCTGCAGTCAGCTAGTGAGCAAAAACAGCTGAGCTCCATTACAAGATGGAGCTATTGTGCAACACATCACAAACACCAAGCAGCAGTTTCGCAAGCTCCTGTTCTGGACAGACTTCTAGAGAAAGACAAAGCTCTGAAAACAGAGGTTGCTGGACACCGAGGAGGCTTTCTGCATACCATGATTGGCTTTGAGAGCGAGAAGAAAGTGGCTAGCCATCAAAGCGGGAGGATAATTTAGCTTCTCCTTCCTTGAAGATGATACGTTAGAGTCCGGCTTCTTTGCGAAACTCTGTTTTAATGTAATAAATTACAACCGACACAGAAGTATGTGAGGAGAATCAAAGCTATCACTCCACAGAGAAAGACAAACAAAATTCTGTATTCTGAGTTATGGGTGTGAGGGCAGCAAAGGAGAGCAAAGGAGAGAATCGGCTGGCGAGTCACCCTCTCTCTATTTTTGAAATTTTTTCTTCTTTTCAAAACTTTTTCCTTCTCTTGTAAACTGCTACAGGCTGAATGTGCACTGCTAACCATAAACTTAGGAGCCTGTCATTTTACTTAAGGTCAAAAAATAGAAACGCCACCCTCTAAAAAAAATCCTCCTTTACTAAACTGCTTCTGCTGAATCATTGTGGGTACAGAGGGAAAAAAAGAGGAGAAAGGACAGAAGGATGAAGAACATGCACTTGTGTTTTGTGGTGGGCCAAAGGAACAGCAGGGCCTAGTGCAAAGCAAGCTGCACAAATAAAGGCAACAAGCCCAAACATTTTTCTTTTTCATTTAGAAACCCCAGGCAATGCTAGTCTCTATGAAGCACTCAAAAGATGCCTTCTCAGTATTACAGGTGCATTTAAATAAAATTATTTGCGGAGATATGTTTTATTGATGCATTTTGACAGAAACAACCTGCCTGTTTAAGTGACTGTCACAGCCCAGTCTTGAGCTCCCTGTCAAGTTAATGTCTACCTGCTTTGTCTGATTTCACAGCCCTGCTTGTTCATTACCCACTTTGATTATGTTTGGTATTTAAGCTCCCTTTGGTCTCTGTGCCTGTTGTCAATCACTGTGTTTGTTCTTGAAAGTTCATGAACATCGTAATGCTTGTGTTTGTCCACTCTGACGGTTAATGTATTTTGTGAATGCTGGTGACTTCATAATAAAATCTCACAGCTCTGCATCCTCTCATCCTTCCGCAGCTCCAGTGTTACAGTGACTACTGAGTTCTAGTTTTCAGCTCCAGATCCAAAGCAAAGAAACTCAATTTGGTTGACACATGGTGTAATATGTGTAAATATGTTTGTTTGCTTTTTTTAAACTATTTCTTTATATCCATGCAGCCACTGTAACTGGAGATGTATAAAAAATTCATATTAAATGTAGAACCAGTTACTTGTGGCAGTTATTTTGCCTCATGAACTTCACTGCTACACAGATTACTGACTGATGAATTACACATGCGCACTGGCACATAACCTCAAGCACTCATATTTTGAAACTGCATCCAAGAATGAGGATTATGAGAGGGTTTTTTTACATTTCCATAAGCACATCTTAACGTTGTGTTTTTTTTTTATTCTGTGTGTTTTTCCCCTGCAGAGTGGAGAAGCTGGGCTTATCTGAGTGAAAGTTCTGGAACAAGCTTGGGAGCTGAAGCACGAGTGAAACCACTGTGGTCTTGTCACGTCAAGGCAGGATATGACACTATGCCAGCAATGAGGACTCCACATCTGGTTTACATCTCCAGCAAAGCACATACCACTTACATACTGCATATTTCCACTCTCGGCTAAAGCTGTCTCTAGTATCTGATGGGAAGAAAAAAAAAATTATGATGGGACCTCAAAAAACACAGTGCTGCTCTGGTGGCACAGTAAATAAAGGCCAATATGATTAGGCTTTTATTTGAGAACATACTATTTGGTGCCCAAACTGCTGGTTGATGTGACTTAATCATCAGAGTTTGAGGCATTCTCTTCTTCTTTTAAATATTACTTCCTCTTTTAAGGCATTTTTATATTTTATTAAAGAAACATCAAATGTAACTGATCTAAGAATATCTACATGAACTACAATATATAACACGGTCTTCAAAAAGACTGAACTTTGACTGGGCTTGGGAATGAAAATGGACATGGTGGCTTGGTGGTTAGCATGTTGAGGTCTTGTCTTTAAGTCCCCATCATGACTGTCCATGTTCTCCCCATGTCTGCATGGGTTTCCTCCGGGGATTCAGATTTCCTCCCACAGTCCAAAAACAGGGATTAGTTGAATTGGCTTCTCTAAAAAAAAAACCCTGTTGTGTGTGAATGAGCATGTACAGTATGTCTGTGTATGTATGCCCAGATATGGTTGGCACACTGTCCTGTGTTAGCCCCCTAGTGCTCAATGCAGTCCTCCAGGTGAACGGTTACATTTGGAAATATGTCTGTGCAATCTCCAATAAAGATTTGGTGTTCAAGACAATGGAAGGCTTTTTTAGTTTGTAACCAGAGTACTAAGTATTGTGATACTACACTTGTTATTGTATCAAATTATAATATCGTGACAACCCTATTCACTGTTATTCCAAAGTGATTTCAAGGTAAAATAATTGAATCAACAGAACTTTACCTAAAAAGTGATATACAAGTTTAATTTCAAGTTTAAACTTTCTGCAGATGTGACCTCTGCTATTTTAAAATGCTTCACTCTTTCAACGACTCTGCTAGATACACAGCATCCTAAACAATCCAGGAAAAATCAATCATCAATTTTACTGATTCGCTGATTACTTTTGCAGCCATTATCACCAGATGTCAGTCTATCCAAAAGCACAGAAAGTCAGCATAAGTACATCCTTACACCATGTGCTTTATGCTCTCGTGCACTCGGCACTAAATATGTTGAGCACATACTAGGGCAAATTTTAAGAGACATATGTAACTCAAACTAACCGAACCAGACAATTTTTGAAGGACTGCTTTAATTTGCTACGAGAGAAAAGGGGTTGTGAAAGTGCAGATAGCTTTTATATCTTGACGAGAGACGCTTAGCATTAAGCCTCTTCATTGGGCCCGCATTGTTTTTGAGTTGAGAGGGGAGGGGGAGTGCAACAAGTTATGCAGATGAGATGTTAATTAGGCAAATGGTGAATTAGAATATACCAGTACAGACCAGCCTATTGGAATGAGAGTGTGGGAATGGGAGGCTGAGGGAGCCAGCTGTACTTCTCCCTCTTTAATCAAGCCCCCCCCCTCCCCTTCCTGTCGCCCCTAGCTCACTTGTGCCCTACAGGCCACGGACACACCTACCCTCACTTCAGTCTGACAAACATCTTTTAAACAGAAATAAGTGTACATGTGAAAGAACTCTCTCACTCTCCCTCTCTTCCCTCGCTCTCTGCCGGACGCTAAATCTTCACGGAAGCTTCACTGTGTGGCGCTTGCTGAGCAGGACCCATAGTAACAGCCACTCATGAGGATATAATGGAACATAAATGAATGAGTGAATGGCAATTCACATGGTAATGAGAAAAGAGGAGGCAACGGGAAGTTTTGTTGGTGGTGGGTTTTCTCCCTAATTTTTCAATTGTTTCTCATCTGCTTGGTCAATGAATGGTCGATCGGGCCTTTACAAATTAACTCTTTCATTAAAGCTGGATAGAAAAGTGAAAAGAACCTCTAAGACTGTAAGGAACAATGGTCCAATAATTGTGAGTAAAATTCACTTATCGCATTAATGAAATCTACTCATTTTTGAGTCTCAAAAACCACATTCTGGGTCATTACTTTGTGTAAAGTATGAACTTGTGAAATAATGAAATATGAATTGTTTTTGATACCAGGGGATTCTGGGTATTAAACAGGCTTTGTTGAATACAAATTCAAGCTGCCTCTCCTTCTATAAAGAATTTTAAAAAATTATATTGCCATAGTTTCTCGATCAGTCCAGACATATTTTGAGTCCAATTTTTGCTTCTTTACTTTAGATAGTTATGTGTGACTCTGTGAACTAAACCACTTCAACTTGTCTGTGAGACTTTAATTAACCCTTTGGAGTCTGAAGACCCACCGGTGGGAACAACATTGAAATTCAGCATAAACACTTAGATAACTCTGCAAGATTTTATCCTAGAAACAAACCAAAACATACCTCAGAAACCTTAAAGGGCCTACTTTTCAAATATATATATAGCTTGGATCAAATTATATTTTAGATATTTGTGAAAAGAGCTTAAATAAGCAGAGACACGTCTGTGAGAACAAGTCAGACAGCTGCAAATATTTTCCCGCCAAAAGACTCGTCTGTCCTTCATATAATAATGACATGGTAATTCAGGACATTCCATTGGTGGGTTTCAGTGGCCTGGAATCTGTGGAATGTGTATTGAATAAAGACCTCTCACCTGATTGTTCACACCTATCTCATAAATATTCAATATAGGGTTAGTGGCTGAGGTAAACAGAGTGTCACCTCACATTAGTTAAGCTTTAGAAATAAAACCACATACAATTTCTAAAAATTGTAATGAGCAGTGTGTAGCCAACACCTCTGTTTATTCAGTTCTGAGCTCAAAAGTCTTGGCTAGAAATGTTTAGAGTGTGTTTTCACAATATATCAGCACATCTGATAACAGGTTTTAGGAAAGTCTAAGTTTAGAGCAAATTTAATCAAAATATAGATTTATGACACTCTTAATGTTTTGACACTATTGTTGCTGAGTTTGTGCTGAACAAAAGCCTGTGTAACACTTTGAAAAAAAACATTTAGATGGGTGTAATTTGTAAAAATGTGAAGCCATGTCAGACTACATCAGAGTCTCTGAAATACCCTCAGACTCCTGAAGGTTAAGACTTAAGTTATAGAAATAACGTATTTGGGTGACTACTGAGGTGTAGCATTTGTTATCAATGTTAGCCTTGAAGCTTGTGTTCTAAATGAAAGAAGCAAACTGTGGCACTTTACATTCAAACTTTATATTTTGCAAAATATGTAACTATGTTTTCTGGATGAACTATTCCTTTAATATAAACAATGTGGGTTTTCACCAAAGCAAACACTCCTGCTAGTAAAAGGCATTAATGACAAAAAATCTCCAGTGTGTGTACTACTGGCAAGTGTGCTTCCATGGCTGGCACAGTCATCACCACTACATCCACAAATTCAGCCTGGGATTACATCCAAACTCTGACCAACCACATTACAGGCCAGCTTTCCATGTGAGAGCATATCTGATGCTACTCATTAGACAAAAAAGCTACTAATTTCCAGTCTCAAAGCATCATCTGTTAAATGCTAACGTGATATGTCAAAGATGAAATGCCACCATGCTGCGAATGATATTACGACATTCGCTCGAGTTTATGACGCGGTATCAAGTGCAGCCGCCCAGAGCTGACTGCTTCTATCCTGCAGCACATGCCAGTCAAGGCGCTTTCGACCTAGTCAGACCGTTTTAGAGGACACAGCCTTGCATGGTGTCAGAATTAACGCATTCTGAAGATATTAGCTTCAAACACCCCCCGCTCACCCACCCGCCTCCTGCATCTCCTCTCTCTCCCCTTGAAAGCATGTGGTGACCCAGGGATGTGTAAAATGGGGGGCAAATGAATTGCTTGGGCACTTGAGCTTCTCTCACCATTACAGCGTGCTGCCCTACCTGTGTTGAGTCAGCAGTGTGCTCACTCTATCCGTCTAATGGACAGCGCTGGAATTTAATTAGCAAGAAGCCGCAGAGTGGGGGCCTGAAGATTACCCAGGACAAGAGGAGCAGCGCAGCAGCGTTTGTCTGTTTGTGTGTGTGTGTGTGTGTGTGTGTGTACTGCTACAGATACATCACAAGGACTGCTTCTTCCTTGCCTCTTCATCGATATTGTATCTGCACTGCGAAAACTCAGTGTCCATGCCATTATAAAGACATTTGTGCACATAAAGAGTAATATGCATTTGATTATTCTGAGGACATAAGGGGAAAGTTAATGGAGCTGAACAGTTCAAAAGTAATTGGACAGTGACAATATTCCTTGTTTTGGCTCAGTGGATTGTACTTGCGAAACCAATTAAGAATCCATTTTTATACAATCCACCATTTCAGAAAGGTTACAAGTTGTTTCAGCTTATTATAAAACAAGATTATATTTTGATAATATCTTAAAAAGCTCCTGTTTTCCATAGGTTTCATCCGAAGGCTCCTAGAGAGCCTCCAATCCTCTAGCTCTTTTGGGGACATTTGCACTGCTCTGCCTTAGTTTGAATGTTTGATTAATGATGCATTTCTGCTACAACTACATACTACACTTTCCACTTTCCTTCAGATCACACATGCAAGAGAAGTTAGTGAAGTCAGACCAGCAATCAAGCTTAGATAAATAAAGATTTTATGCAAAAAAAAAAAATTATTATTCTGTCAAAACTCACACAATAACACTGCTTGCAATTGTACGAGTACACTCAAAAGTCAATGCAGCTCTGTACCCTATAAATTTTCCCCAATTCTGCACTTTATTCTCATAGTTTCAGTTATAAATGTCTGTGCTGGAGAAAAAATCTGCAATTAATATGCACTATACTGCACTATATGGGCCTCAAGAATGGTATAAAATGGACATTCTACAGAAAACATAAAATGCAAAAAGAAAAGAAAAAAGCAGAGTAGAAAAATGAGAAAGAGGGAAAGAGAGAGACAGAGAGAAAGTTGCCCATTTTTGTCTGCTAGGTCACAGGGACAAAGAGGCTTGGTTGGTCACACAGTACAGAGGTCTTATGAGTGATTGTTGCCTTATCTTTGTACATCTGACTTTGAACCATACCTTCACTCCCCTCTCCAGCAGTGAGGCAGAGTAGGGCTTCCTGCAACTTGTTATTTGCAGCCGTGGGTGGGAGGGCAATGTTTAGCTTTCTCCACTGCAGTTCCACCTCTCTGTGTTAGGCTGTCTACCAGCAACGTTTCTGAAAATAAAGATCTAATCCGCTGAAATGTGTAATTACCATATTTAGGTGACCAGTAGGTAACCTTTGCCATAGAATGCATACACATTTGTCCAGTCTATATGTAAATAGAATAATGAGCATGTCAAATATGGTGCTCCTTCTTAAGAGGAGTAAACAACAGCAAGAAAGCAGAAAAAGTTTGCAGTCAGTCATCAGCAGCTAAGAATGGACAAGACAAATTCAGAATTCATGAGGCACCATAAAAGAGGAAGCATACTGATCCAAAAATGGTTTCATGGCAGTTTAAACATAATTTGTAGGACACTGCAGCTGTTATAGTAACTATCTAGAGACTGAACACCTTTATTTACTTATCGTGATAGCTCAGTTAAACAATGGGCTACCATGGACCAAACAGATTTTTCAATCAACAAGCGGATAGAAATAAACAGTCAAAATGTGTTCACAGTCCTCTATGCACATTTGGAATTGGCCAAAATTGGATTTTAATCAAAAAGATTTTTAGTTGATTTTTATCAAAATCAATTATAATTTTTTTAAATTATTATTTTAACCCAATTTTTCTTCCAAATGGAGTAGTAGCCAATCAACCCACCCATCCTCTAGGACCCAATCACTTGTAATGTCCCTGACTCTAGAAGGATGAAGACTAGCACAGGCCTCCTCCAATGCATGTGAAGTCAGCCACCGACTTTTTAAAATGAATTTTTTGCCAATATTTATCCTCTTTCCAATATAGTAGTAGCCAATTAGCCCATCCCATCCATTAGGCCTCTCCCCATCAATTTTGCACTGTTCCTGACTCTAGGAGAGTGAAGACAAGCACAAGCCTCCTCCGCTGCATGTGATACAGCCATCGCCTCTTTTCGAGCTACCACTGATACACCATCACTGGGGAGTCAACACGCTCAGAGGAAAGCGCAGGATTCCAAGCTCTGAATGGGCCAATCAGTAGATGCCTGAGCCAGCAGACATTGTAATGTGAAAGTGATAGGGGGAGTGAGAGTGCCATCTAAATGCCCAGAGAAAGCACTCCCGGGCCACGGCTGTTGATGGCAAACAGCATGACTGGGTTTCGAACTCACAATCCACAAGCCTTAGTCTGCTGAGCCACTCAGCGCCCCCTTTAAAACTTGATTGAATGAGAAATTGTATTAAAAATCACCAGATGCTTCTTACTTTCAATATAGAAGTTTATTTTAATATTTAGACAGACAACTTACTTTTCCTTTAAGAATTTTAAAATGGTATGTGCCAGTAAAAAGGGGATAGTCTTCTTCATACTGGAGTTTTAGCTTGAAAGCAATGGAACATGTGCTCATTTAGCAATAAATATTTAAAAGAGCTAAAAATGTAGTAAAAAAAAATCATCCATCAGCTAATTTGTCTTTAAAGAAATAGCCATTTGAATTGAAAAAAATTCTACTAATTCTTGTGTTATTTACACAAAATGTAGGGCCTGTCCCATTCATGACATCTCAAACATCTACAACTACTAACAAAAGAATCTCAAAACAATATTCTATATTTCACAACAGAGCGCTAAGCCTTGCCAGTGCCAGAGACTACCAGAAGGTGAAGTATCTCAAGCTCTCCACACTGGAGTGAGAGGCTTGAGGCTTTCCATTCCCCCTGAGGCCTGATGAACAGATTCAGGCTCATCACTCAGCCTACATTACAAAAAGAGGGGTGGGGGCACCCAAACTGTGATTAGAGGTCTCACTGAGGAGTCCACTCATTCAAAACATGCATGTGAGGAGAGCCTTCTTATCCATTCTTTTACAGATTTAACCAATTAGCTTGGTCACACAGCTCCGCACTCCCAGATGGTTCACAACTAATCAAGTGTCGCTTTTGTTTCGTCTGTGAAAACAGTGTTATTGTTGAAGTGCAGGGGATAGACAAGGCTCCCGATGGTCACTGAGGAAGAATGCACTTCTCGAAAAAGGGTGAAAAAAAGCAGAGGCTCATTCAAGATTCATGAGGGGAATGTAGGAGACCATGTAGACCAAGTAGAGAAGGTGTATTTATCACAAAAAGCTGCTTTTTAAATAGAATTCAAAAGACTTCACAGCTGACACCTTTAACCAGCACCTGAACAACAATCATACTCAAAGGTCAGAAGGATGGGCATGAATGGACCATCACTTTTCTGCCATGCATACCCAGCATCATCAGCATGATCTACATATGCTATAGTGGTGAAAAGCTACCAAACGTTTAAACAAATGGTAAATTGTCACATAACTAAAAAAAAAATAGAGACCATTTAGAAAGACTAAAATACAGTGGAACATTGACTTACGAGTTTAATTTGTTCTGTGAACGAGCTCAAAACTCATTTTGCTTGTAAATCAAATTAAATTTCCCCATTAAAATGAATTGAAATGATCTTCCAGTCACCCAAAAACCACAAAAAATTGCTACGTTTTTAAATGTAAAAATTAACTTTATAAATAACAAATAATGTACAAAAAATAATACATAATAAAAGAGAACATAAAAAACATTTCAAAATGTTTAAAAAATGACACAAGTTTCATTGCACAGTGCCAATGCACGACCTTTTCTTTTCAGCACTTATCTTGGCACTCACTTTCTTTGGACCCATAGTTAAGGCTAAAACAATTTCCAAAATGAACAGTTGCTTAGCTACCTATTGGCAGGTGGCATAAGCACACTCGCTCGTAACTCAGATCTCATCTCGCATCATAAAGCAAAAAATCTACCAAGCAACAGCTGGTAAAATTCATAAGTTGATTCACTCATAAGTCAAGTTTCCACTGTACTGTCATTAGTGAGTCTTAAAGGTTAACCAGCAGGTAACCAGTGTTTATTCCTTCATTTGAAAACAGCATTCAGTAGTTTCCTAAAGAGTTTTGTAGACATTCCAGCTCAATCTAAAGCAGAAGTGTATAATTGCTAGCACATTTCACTGATGTTCTCAGTGTTGTCTTTGTGGAGGCCTGTGATTGCCACAAAACTAATAGCAGAATGCAGCCCATGCCAGAGCTTGTGGTTTGGCCTGGATTTTGTCATAGTTTTATTATCTCTTTTGACTTATTTATTTATATTTCTCCAACTGAGACAGATGGAGAGACTGAGGGCATTTCTGGGGATAAATAGTTCAATAATTTAAAGTCAGTTACACACTTACCCTACAACCCCACCACCACCCTCACCCATTTTAATTATTAAAAACAACACCTGACAAAAACAGAAACACTAACAAAACAAAACAACACAAAAAGATAACAAATATGACATGTAACCTTGCTTAAAGAGCAAACACTTTGTTAGCAAATGGATGCTTTGTAGTGCCCACCATCTGGACAGAGTCCAGAAAGGTTGGACAGTTTCGTAACGTATGCAGAGCGTTGCTCCAATCTCGGTCTCACTCACCACCACTGAACTCATGAAAACGAACCTTGGCTTAATTAAATCCAGAATGCATCTCGCTTTGCTCTTGCAGCATAATTGCTGCTGTCATAGGAGACTGATATATTTGATAGCTTGACATGTAGGACAAAAGTTCTGAAGAGTTTTCTTGCTGAGTTGCGAATATACCCCCCAGCCATCACAAAGGGGAACAGGTCACCCCCTCATTGCTCAAACACTGAAAGAGTTACCAGAGTAACCAGGAACCGGACACTCAAAGGCAGTACACTAACTGACTTCCATTCAAAATAGCTAAGCTGCTGGGTAATGGGAGAAACCTGACAGGTCTGGTTTACAGAGATCAACAGCCGTTATTTTAAAATGCATTTTTTTAAATACAACAAGCTAAATATCTCAATAAATGTGCCACAGATATTTTATGCCTTACATAAATGTATCAATATTGCTAATGCAAACGCTATGAAATGAATTACATGGAAGGGATTTGAGAAAACCTGCACATGTCAGTAACAGCACAGAGAAATAAATCTGTCCAGAACTGAGAAGCAGATGGGCATAAAGGGTATAAGGACAGACAAGCAAATGAGGTAACATATTCCTTACGACAGTACTAAACACACACACACACACACACAAAAGTAAGAAGAAGCTCCTGTTCAGCACTGAACCCCAGTCTTTCTTCTATATTTTACCAGCCATACGGTAGTTTATTTTTCACTTCTTTCACCATCTGTAGCAACTTTCCCCTACAGACAGCCACAGCTGTCCCGTTTCATGTCTGTGCTCTCTTTTATATTCTAGTCCAAAACGGCTCTGCCACACAATAGTGCCCCGTGCCTCAATCAGGGCCACGCTCTCTCCTTGGCAGCAAGAAGAGCCTTTCAACATATCAAGGCTACTGATTTGAGAGAAAAACTAAAAACCTAAATTTCATTATGAGAGCATTAAGAGTGTAAGAAAAAATTAATACACTTGAGTATCGCAATATCATGTTTTGTGATACTACACTGACTCTGAGTACTGATTTTTTTATTCAGAGGTTCAGGTGGCACAGTGATACATTCTGTGTAGTGTTCAAACCACTGACTGCTAGATGTTGCAGTCTAAATATATACAGTATCAGTCAACTCTAAATGAACACTGAAGTCATCCAGACTCTGAGTGAACACATAAAGAATCATGTAGTAAACTTAAAAGTGTTAAACAAACCAAAACATGTTTTAGATTTTAGATTCTTCAAAGAAGGCACACAACTGATGTATTTCTGATGAATTTCTGCTTTAATACATTTGAGTTATGTGTCTTTACAGCAATGCTAAACCAGAATCATTATCACATCTGTTGATTAAACTTATATAACTTATATAACCCTTTTTTGCTTCCAATGATACTGATAATATTTGGATTATATGCTGTATTAACTGAAATGCTAATGTAATATTATATAGCATGTCCACATAAAACGAGCCTCAGACTGCACAGTGCTCAATGTGAATCATGTGCATGGCAAACCAGTATGCACAGTGCTTCTGGCTGTGCATTGTTCAACACTGTAAACACGTGTATTGATCGATAGGCAGCAGAATCATGATCAGCCGGGCACTCACGCATGACAGAAAGCATTGACATTACAGAGAAGAGGCGACAATGTGCGGGTGTTACAGATCAATCCCCCCCACACACATCACATGTTAGAAGGCAGTGCATTTTAGGCTGAGAATCAGTGTACAGAGCTCAGGCCTAAGCCAGTGTACAGGCAGTAAGGAAGCTTTCAGTTGCTTAAGAGTTTAAGCTTTGATTTTTAAACCCTTAAACCCTAAGTGCCCATATGCACCCACACTTCAGTTTCTCATCAGTACTTACTTCCATCAGTCTCTAAGTGATCAATTCATATACATTAAGATTAGTAACTGAACACATTTAGTTTCTACATGCAAATATTGCACACCATTCTAATAAACAATATGGCACTCTGCAGTACAAAATAAAAGTCTTCTGAGATTGTTCTTTGTCTTTTTGTGTGTGTGAAAGGAGCGTCATGGCAATTAGGTGACTTGAAAAGTTTTTTCCTGCTCTGGGCCTTAGCAGCACATGAGCTGTCTGCCCACCATTCAAATGAAGTCCTCATCAAGTCCTAATACAATCAAAGTTCCTCACAATAAAGGCCCAGCAATGCCTCAGCTCGCTACCGGCAGGGCCTTAAGACAATGGGACTCTTGTTGAATGGCATGCATGCACAAAGGCTCCATTCTTAGAAGTTAGCCAAAGCTGCTGTTCTGAAATGGAAGAGATGTCTGGTGCCACTGCAAGACAGTCTGAGCTGTTAGAAAACCCTCAAATGAAGATCCTGAAATGTATTTCCTGTTATATATACACTACTGGTCATAGGCTTTAAAAGTTTTAGAATGTTTCTGGTATGTACCTTGGTATGGTATGGTATGTGTCAGGGTTTCATCCTACAGTAAGATAATGACCCAAAACATCAGTCCAAGCTCTGCCAGAACTACATCAGGAAAAAACAACAAGATGGTCAGCTTGAAAACATGGAGTGGAGCACAGTCTCCAGACTTAAACCCCATCCAGCTGATTTGGGATGAAGTGAAAAGCAAAGCAAACCTACAAGAGCCAACATTTATGTGACGTTCTGCAGCAGATTAGTGAAGAACTGTCTGAAGAATGTTTGATGTCTGTTGTAGAAAGAATGTCACGAGTGTGTTCAGCTGTTATATCTGACAAAGGTGCAGCTTTGTGTCCAAAGTTTAGACACATTTTGGTCTATAAATTGAGTCCCTGATGTCTTATTTAACTCCTGGCTTTCATTGCAGATTGCAATAAACATTAAACTCAATAATTTTCAGTACAAAACTGAAATTGGGGTTCTCTAAACCTTTTGACCAGTAGTATACACAGGTTGAAGCTGTCAATTTTTGTTTACACTATTTGAAATGTAAATAACAGTTTTACATTTGTGACTCCGCCAGGGAACACCAGGTCAAAGTCATTCTTTTTTTTCAAAATTAGTTTTTTTCAAAACAACTTTTTTGTGAATTTAAGTTTTGTTTTTGATCAAAATATATACTCTGATAGATATCTGAGACGGTTATCTTTCATTTACAGCAATAAAACCGACTGGCTAAGTTTTGTCGCTAATGTGAGTGACACGATATTGACACGATACCTCAATAAGTTGCCCAGTGACTTTGGCCTGGTTTTCCCTGGCGGGGTCACATATTGAGAGGACAGATAACAATCTGTTACTCCTGTAAAGTTACAATTCCAGTGATACAAGGATTTGCTATGTGGTTTAGCATAACAAATGCTTTCAGAAATTATAAATAGCAGGGAGTGCTTTTACTCTCAATCCACTGATCTCCCATTGTGGGCCTATTTCACTCTCAGTGTCCATGTGCTGAGACAACTGAGGAGTTAATACAGAACTAATTAGCGAAAGTTGACTGGTGCCAACCCCCCACCCCTGCCCTGCACCACTGCACAGGGGGGACAGCACTGAGGCCCAGAGCACAGGTGCAGCATGCCTCTCCTCTCATACTCCACAGAACTGAACACTTACTCATCAGACACTGTACACACATACATTATACACTCTCCATTGGCTTCTGTATTAATGGAATATACATGAAATTGACACGATTAGAATATTCACAAATGTTCTCAATCATTCAGAAACAGAGAGAATTAATTAGACAATTTACATTTTCAGGACAAAAATATGCAAAAATCTAATAAAAACAGGACTATCAACCTACAAGACCAAATAAATGCTCCTGACTTTGTGAAGTATGCTTTACAAAATGTTTCCTTGTTGTATTTCTCTTTTAAAGGTTAATATTTATGATAGGTTTAGAATTAGGATTAGGATTATAATGTTCTTATTACACAGAGGTACTTACATAACACTACTATTTTTCATATACTGTATGTCTACAGTGGAACCTTGGTTTGCACTGGTTATCGTACAGTTGAGTTATCGTCGACTTTTTCCAGAGAAATTTTGTCCCAGTTATCGTTCATTCGCCCGGTTTTCATCGGGGTGCCCATGTGACTTACTGCTAAACACGCATCCACCCACGCATTTGTCATTCATTCTGACCCCGATTCTTTTTTTTCTCTGGCTTTGTTTCTCATTGACAATATGCAAAAAAAATTCAAAACATACACATTGAAGCGATGGTGCACAGCACTACAGCCTAAAAAAATAGCAGCTGAGAACCCCAAAAACAGGTTTACAAAACAAAGGTTGGATGACACCAAATGGAGCGTAAACCCATAATAGTGATGTTAAATGCTCATTTATCCATTTCATTAGTCTTTTGTATTTATTTCTCACTGTTTTCTGTATAAAAAAACTACATTTATTCTATATAAAATATATTTTTTGTAAAATGTTGTAGTGTCTGGAATATATATGCAATATATATGAGAAATATGATTTTATATTAGAGTTGCACCATGTATCAAAAGTTATTACATATTAACACTAAAATGAATAAATATATATATATATACACATGCACACACACACACACACACACACACATTATTATACACATTACACATATGCATCAACACCACGTCCTGACACTGCCTGAAAACAAATGTATGTGTTTGTGTGTAATCACTAAAAGTGGTCTAAAACTGCTAAAAAGCTCAGCAGTTTCTTTTTTTTCCTTTTTTGCACAGTTGCCTGATTGCTGATGTATAAAACCCTGAGACCAGAGAGAATATGGTCCAAATCTGCAGAGAAAGATTGGCACTGACAATAGACATTAAACGGATTACATGAATTTGCCATGCAATCAGGTTTATGAGAAATTCACCCACTAAAGGCATGCACTTCTCAACAGAACTTACAATGTTTCCCCACCCAGGAACCTCATCTGCTTTGTTTAATCCAATCAAATTGCAGCAAAACATATAAAGGTTCAAAAGGAGGTCACATGCAAAGATATTAAAAATGACGGCACTGTATCTCGTCGTTTGATCACGACTGGTCCTTTAACTCTGTGCCTGGGTCTGAGCCAGGCTGGCAGATCTGAACAGCAGTGTGAACAGTGTTTGCTGTATAGCAAGTTAGTGTGAGCTCACCTCAAAAGCACAACAATTTATTTTTATGAATGGGCACCAACCTCATTTGTAATGAATGGTAATGTGGGAGCATGTGTGTGTGTGTGTGTGTGTGTGTGTGTTTGAAGGAGTGCATTGGCAAGGCTGTTGTTGCAGTAACTCTGCTGGTTGGTGGCATTTTGGGAGGAGAGAATGAGAGAGTGAACTGAGTGGAGTGGAGTGAGGGTGGGGGGTCCCTACCCACAATGTGTACAGCAGTAACCACAACAAAGGCTGTGGTTCATCCCACAATAGCCTTAAATAGATCCAAATTATTGTTATTCCTCCGCCTGTGGAAAGAAAGGGAAACACAAAACGGCTGCAACTCAATACGTGCCAAAAGTCAGCCAGGAGATACTGGTGGATCCTGCTACGTTCAGAAAGCAGGACAATAGACGACGTGGCTGTGCATTTTAAGGACCCTGGCACCAATTTTTTTTGTCTTTATTTTTCTCTACATATATCATTAACATGATCATTTGAGCCATAATTAGCATTTCTGAATCTATCATGGGTCTAAAACACTTAACTGTATGTGTCAAAAGAGAACTGGGCTTAAAGATGTAGACCAATTACCTGTAAAGACCAGCACACAGTAACAGTAGGAATTAGTTAATTGCATATTAAGCAATTAACATTGCTTCCAGCACTTGGTTTGTTTATTTGTTTACATACCTCAGACAAAAGAAATATACTGTTTCTTTTTAGCATAAAAATGCCTTCCAGTAATGTATTGTTGCTCTCTCACCCACCTTTAGCTTTGTCACAGATTAGCTATTCATTAAAGGGCTTGTATGCTGCCCATGCTTCATGGGCAGTCATGGTCTGGTGGTTAGGGATTTGGTCCTGTGATTTCTCGCCGGTTTGATCCCCGGGCAGGTCATGACTGAAGTGCCCTTGTGCAAGGCACCTAACCCCCAACTTCTCCCTGGGCACCATGGATATGGCTGCCCATCGGATGAGTTAAATGCAGAGGTCCAATTTTCCCACTAATAAGGGATTATTATAAAATATACCTTTCAAAAAGGATTACTAACTAAACGATAAGCCTAGGTTTAACACAGTTACATTCACACCACATCGTTCAGCTGAGCCGTACAGAATGAAAGCAAACTGTAAGTTCTTACAGAACTTGAACTCAGTGCGCCTTGAGGAATGCGTCATCAAACTTAACTAGTTTAGAAAGACACACACTGCAAATCTCTTTAGGAGCTCAGAGGGAAGTGGGTCAGACGTCTTTACAGTCATTCAACACGCAAACAGTTCATCTAGGCTGGCCTTCAGGTCAGATAAGGTAAGAGCAATATAAATATCTATCAGCTTCCCTCTAAATGTACACATAGGTCCAGGCTGGAGCATGTTATCTTTCTAAACCAGCAGTATCCTTCCATTGTGTTGTCCTGGGTGAAAACACACCAGAATCAAATGAAAATACAGTTCAATAAACAGGTCAGAGCGAATCTTCTGCTCACAACTGAGATGTTTTCAGGAAGTTTGGGGATAGCTGTTAAGGTTTTTATTCTTTATTTTATTATTCATTATGTTAAAGCATGGAAGGCCTTCTTCTCTTTAAAATTATTTGTTCTTTCTTGTCAATTTGGCTTCTTTGGAACTAAAACCCAACAGCACAGTCCATGAAATACTACTTCTGAACTGCTAGTTCGTCCCTTCAAATACTTAAGGTCACCTAAGGCAGATCATTTCAAACATGAACTTCATCTACAGATCGTAGATGCTGTAGTAAAGACCTAACAAGTGCAGCGTAACTCATAAGTCTTAACACCGAGCACAGTTACTTACTGAAACTTAAGCTTATGTGTCCGTGGCTAAATTAACCCCCTTTAAAAAAAAAGTTTCCAAACGAGCCTGAAATCCATTCCAGCACCCAAACAAAACCACCTGTTTTAATTAGAGGTCAAAGGCCAAGCCAGAACCAAAGCACCACCCTGCGCTTGACTGGCTGCTAATGAGAGTGGCTGTTTATCTAAGAGGTCAAATGCCTTGAAGATAGGGTCATGACCTTAACATCTTAAGCCATGACCTTTCCCACGTGTGGAGTGCTCCTGTGAGCCTGACGCCCGCCAGCCGTAAATTAGATGGAGCTTGACGGCCTGCTCCCCTAAAACAGACCAGACCCCAGCTGGGTGAGTGTGGTTTGCTTAATTCTATGATGATGTAGCAGCAGCTACAGATAACTAAGGTCTGTTTAGAAAGGTGGACACTCACAAACCTTTACAAATGCAAAAATATATCACATGAATTTGGATGTACAATACACAAAATATGTCATTTGCATGCCAGAACCAATGGCTTGAAGACCTGTGCCTTTCCATCATAAAACTAATAAACTACTGCTTCAAAAGTTTCTGCTGTGTTGATCAACAAGAACTTACTGACTCTGAGCTCTTTTAAAACCTTCCACTATAGCCATCTGAGCTTGAGGTCAGCCTCTCTTCAGATGGCTTTTAATCACAGCAGCTTCAGCATTGCTCCACTGCTTTAAATAAGACAGAGGAGGAAACCTGATAGTTCTGTATGTGGCCAGGGATGAGGAGAGAGAGAGCGTGTAGAGAGACACTGAAAAAGAAAGCAGACCATTAAAACACGCCAAGCTCCACACTCTACAGCACTCTCGTCTGCTTTCGCTTTTTTCAAGCTCTTGTTCTCTTGCACCTCTTATTCATAGTCACATCCTACGGAAAATATCAGGACTCCAGCAATTAGGATGTTAGCAGGAGCAGAAGCTTTCTCAATGGGCTTTCACAACATCAAAACTGAGGATTCGGCTGGGCTGTAAAGAACTGAGCTTTAGCCGCAGTATGTGGTGCTCGTAGTGATTCTAACACAAAGAACCCTCAAAGGCTCCGGGCTTTTGTGCTCCAACCAAGTCAAAGTGATTCACATGCTCCCCCTTTTCCAACCTGCAACAACCAAAGCACAGCCGGCGTGTAACCACGTTCAAAACGTCACTTTCGTGCTCCGTCCTAAAGGGGCATGTTTACAGCTTTGTTTCATCTGCTTTAACCAAGAGTTGAACAAAATTTTTACACTTTCGTCAATACCCCATCAAAGCAGGAGCCGGGCCCGAGCAGAAACGTGGGTTGGGGTGGGGGGTGAGTTTCCTTCCTCGCACCAATAAAATGGGCATATGCTGCCAACTCACTTAGGCTTTAGAGCAACAATTTGCGAGCAGGAGGAAATGAAAGTAATTAAGGTGCTCAGTTTGCCTGGTGAAACAAAGCACTTTCCTTGCCTTCCAAGTGAAAGCCTGTGTTTGTGTTGCTGTCAGTACAAGACAGATCCCCTGCTGCCTCTTGCCAATTAACAGTCTCTCCATCAGATATTTGCACTGGACTTGAAAGCTTCATGTACAGGCTAAACCAAAATGACAGGAGTCAACTTAGCTGGAGTTACTCCACATTTGGTGGAAAATGAATTCAAGAAAAAGATTCCTGCCATATGTCAGGCTTCCGACAAATCCCTAAATTAAGGGGAAAATGTGCAATTATGTGTAATAATCCATATTATTCTTAAGACACTAATGATCAATTTTAGATTTATAAACTAGCAGGAAAAATCGTATTTTGCACACAATTAAGTCGTCACTTTTATTTTCTTCTAAAATGTATCAGAGCCTGTCTGACAGCGCTTTACAAAGTGAGAAATGTGTACACAGGCGACGCCGACAGAGATAATGGACATATCCTGCAGTAAGAGCCTAAGTTGTGTCTGTGCTAGTGCTGATAAAATCTGGGCCGTTCAGTGTGGAATGAATGGGCACCGTGAGGGAGGGATGTGACAAAATCGTCATGGTTCTCCCAGACTACTACTGTTTTATTGAATGCTGATGAAACTATGAGAGTCTGCTGCTGATAGGCCTCAGGGCTACATGACACCATGAGAAGAATGATTGTAAAGCCTGCTTTGACTGGGCATGTTTCACAGAGGAGATCAAAATAAAAGTGCCAAAAAGAATTCTTGAGAGTGATGAGTGTTGCTATAGAAGAACAACTAAAGACTATTTCTATGGATGGTTCTTTTGATAAATAAGTTGAACATAATAAAAAGGTTATTTTCCAATAGAGCCATACCTTCAAACCAAGAACCATTTATGACCCTTAAGAATATACCAAACACCAAATGAGGTCGATATGTCATCTGACACTGTTAAACCCTTTGATATGGTATATCTGCCTTATACAATGTGTGACCCACACAAGCATGTAGTGGTAGTGGTTTGGCTAGTGTACTTTGAATATAATGTGAAAACACTCAACAAAAACGGACTTACCTGCATGTACAAAGTAGGCCAAGTACAGGTCAAGCTCCTTTACTGAAACTCCTATGTGATGCGGCTGCACACACAACCCTGGGTTCGAGCACTGTGGAGATTTAACCAGCCTTTCGCCATCAGTACTTTCAAGCGGAATACCTTTGAATAAAATCACCATGACCAGGTCCAAGCGCCACACTTTGTCCGCTTGGCGCAAGCAGTCGATCCTCCTCATCTTGCCCTTCTGGTCGGGGTTGGAGAGCACGCAGCATGGCGGCTTCTTCCCCGTGACGGTGAGCACGAAATCCTCCCGGAACTCGGGCCGGATGTCCTTGCGGAGCTTGGCCAGCAGCCTCGATGCCCACTTCTGCTTGACCTCGGCCTTCTCGGCCAGCAGCTCATCCTTCACTGCCCGCTCCTCTTCTTTGGACATGCGCTTCTCGTGCTTTTTAAAGTACTTTCTCTTGCGGGCCTGCAGGTTGAACCAGGTGTAGGCGAACGCTCGCACATGGGGCAGAAGCGCTTCGATGAAAGGATGGAATTCATCCTGCAAGAGAGGCGGAAAAGGGGGGCAGAAAGAAATTAGGCCAGGGAAGAAAAAAAGCTCAAGTAGCAAAAGCTTTATGAACACTCAGATACAGTGAAACTTTACGTATCAAAATGACAGAAAAAGAGTTCCTCAATCTATTGTAAGAATGTATAAAACAAACTAAATCCATCTGTATAATCAAAACAATACAAAAGTAATTATGTGTGTAATTACGGGTGTATATCAACAGCTCTTATTTTTATAAAGAGTACAGAGGCTTCTTTGGTAGGGAAGCCCTCAAAAGAAATAGTGGGCCTGTGAGCATTGGTCTCTCTCTCTCTCTCTCTCTCTGTGTGTGTGTGTGTGTGTGTGTGTGAGGCCCATATCTTGGCTCTTTGGCAAGAATGCAGGTCTGTAGGGGTCTGCCAGGACTGCAAAAAAGAAACAACCAAGCAGGGAAATCGGACCGGCTATTTTTATCAGTTCTCTATAAAGACGCTCACATATGCGCAAACGTACACACACATTGTATTCCGAAAACAGCATTGATAACACTTTACTCGATATCAGAGTGAAGCGTGGCATTTCTCAGTCGGGGGAAGGCAGCGGATGCGAATGGACTCAGGCTACACCTGCCACTATTACACAACCTGGCAGAAAATCAATTCAAACTACAAAATTTCTCCAAGTGCAAAAAAAGAGCACCTGCATTTCTTTTCTTTTTCTTTTTTTTTATTTGCATCTTTCTCATCCCAATCTATGTATTCCTTGTCACAATATAATTACAGTCTTTTTCTTTTTATACTAAAATGAGAAAGGTTGCCAATAAAGCTGAATTCAACTTTAGAAAACCCACAAAACATTAAATCCACAAACCACCAGGTCATTTCAACTTAAGAAGCTCTTTTTTACCAACCACTAAACCACTTATGATATAATGAGGATTTTTGGAAGATTTTTGTCTTGACAGCTTTCTGTAGTATATTCCTAACGAGAACAATATTACTGAACAACTATACAAAGCTTTAAAAGTCTAAAGTACGAAGACCTAATAAGTGAGCTAATAAGTGAGCATAATATTAAACAATTTAGGATTTCACACAGAGAGAACTACAGGGATTAAACAAAATACAAAGAATAATGGCAGCCTGCCAATCAGTAAAATAACGTTTCCACAAACAGACCCAGTCCTGCTACTTGCCTCAACACCAGCACAAAGGGCCTGCCAGCAAGTGAGCAAAGTGCAGCTCCGATGTCATACGTGCAAATGCAAGTCAAATACTAAACTAATTGGAGTATTTCCAGTTTATCACAATTAGGGAAATTGACTAAAATTGTTACATTTTTTTGTATCAAAAGGTCAATTGCTACTCTGCAATGCAAAACCTATTTTTAATTGTAAAAGGTTTTAAAAGCTAAACATCCTCCATAAACTTCAATTTCAAAACATAACATCATTCAATATAATTGCACTATTATGGAATTATTTTTAAAGAATTCAATTTAATTTAATCCATAATAATAATATACAGACTGACCTTTTTCATAATATTTTAATAATAATGGCACTGATGTAACCAGACAGTTTCAGACTTCATACTACAATATGATACCTATTTATTTCAGCTCAGTGAATATGGGGGATTTAGGTCTGTCTGCACAGATCTGTGTCAGTGTATACTGTAGTGTGTGTGTGTGTGTGTGTGTGTGTGTGTGTGTATGAGAGAGAGAGATATAACTTTAGCCAAATAGGTACAATACATCCTTAATGTGAAGGATTACAATAAAGGAATCAGAACACAGGATGCATCAGAAATAAAACCATGAAAGTGTTAACATATAAGCTTCGTGTTTCTTTTTGGAATCCGACTCCCTTCGTCTCTGAAGTACGCAAACCACACTGTTTAGGTCTGGACTCAATCCAAAACATGAATTCTCTTATCTGTCTTCACCGACTCTCCAAGTACAAAATTCTGTGAAGTGTTGTCCTCGGTGGTAGATACCATCTCCTGTTATGGAATGTGTATATATAAGGATATTATATCATGTTTCTTTTCTTTATTATAATTACAGGGGAAAAGCCTCTCTGGAGAAATGCTTCTGTGTGGGTGTGTGAGCTCATAAAGTGTGCATTCTAATTTTCTAGAAGTGCTATAAATACAAATAACACTCAAATTGGAGGAATCATGTCTACACTTAAAACTAAAACAAATTGGTCTTTGCTGTTAACTTCTTTGGAGCATAAAGGCTAAAATCGCAGACCTCTCCTTTACAGCTCACCATTTAAAACACAAAATATATCATCTGACCTAGACTACATCACAGAGAGATCATTTCGAGTTATCAGGGCTCACTTTCCCTGGCCTCAGACATAAACTGAGTGCAGGGGAAACTGTCGGCAAGCGGCCGGGGGGACAAGAAGCAGCCCAAATACACCGTTCCTCACTCTTTCACACACATACTGAAAGCCTAATATAAGCTGCTGTGTGTTTTTTTTTTCTCCAGACACTGAAGTGAACTGAACTGATTTCCCTCACCCTACTGCAGGACCACAGCATAGAACAATAGTGATTTGTGGCCTAGACAGGTAGAGGAGTTAAAAACTGTTAAATTAGCTCAAATAAAACATTCACATATGTTGTAAATCAGAAAATGAAAAAATTCTGAATATACAAAGACTTAAGCATGGGGGAAAGGTTTTCCAAAACCTTTTATTTATATCTATTCTTTTCACAAAATTGCAGACGCCAATCGATGATTTGTGATCATAGCAAACTGAAACATGTAAGAACAATAAATGTCACATTCAGACAATACATCTATAGGCTGAAAGTGAACAGGGATCTACATCACTGTACATGTATTCTACACTCCTCCGTGGACGCAGTCGATACAGCTGTCTTAATTTTTACGTTGTCTAAAAAAACCTCAAAAAATATTTTAAAGCATCATAAAACAACTCTCCACTAATTACTGCATCATAACACTTAAATATAGTTTTTATTAAATGCTGGAAATGTGAGTGTTTTTAATCTAGAAATATATTTGGAGTAATAGATATTTAACAGGCAGAATTTTACATCATTAAAAATATTTAAAATGTCATTAATGGCAAATGTGTAGATTATTTTGGCCTAATCAATTCCTTAAATCAGTAGGGTTACTACTGCTGCTGATATAAATAAGTAGGAAAATTCACACTTTTCTAATGAAATTTGATTCACTACAGAAATCACCACAACATATCCTGTCTTTGAGGGAAAACTTTGTCATAGATCTCGTCTATTAATTTTGATTTCCATGCATGTAGCAAAATCCCTCAACCCACTTCAATGATATTATTTTACAATGAGATTAACATTAGTATGATCTTTTTTTTACATTCACCTCACCTCACCCCTACCCCTCCATTCCCACAATGATATCCTAAGTTACACACACAAGCCTCCAGACCTTTCCCAGTAAATTAACCTCAATCTTATATGAGCAAAAATCTCCCACATGAGCAGTGGTTTCTATATTTCTCTCAGTCACCATCTGGTGCGTGCAAACCACCTCTGACAGCTTTACACTTTCTGCCAGTGCAGGAACGACCAGGCATAGGTCAATAAAAGACCTTTAAAAAATCAGAAACAGCAAAAAAGAGAAACCCTCCACTTCAGCTCAGTCCAGAGCATGTAAAGGCTCAGAGAGAAAGAAAAAGCAAAAATAGATCAGTCATGGTGAACCAAACTAACTTTTTTTGGGGAAAGTAACAGAAGTACATAGAAATATGATTGTATAGTATGTTTACTTCTGTCACTTAAAATAAATAAAAAATCCTGCATCTAAATATTATTATTAGTTTTTATTATTAAGTGAATATTTTGATATACAATCCCATAGTCAAGCATTTGAGAGGTCAAAATGTCTTAGCATGTCAAAATAACATTGGATTGTCAGCATTACTCGAATCAGATAGTATCTCAAAATAATGAGATAATGAGTTTCTGAAAATAATGACATAAGTATATAAATATACTGAGTGGAACTGGGGCTTCCACAGTGTGCAGTGTAAGGCACACAGCACAGGGTGGAGGAGAAACTGTGAGCCTGCTGGTAAAGTTTGGGATTGTGGTGAAACTGCTGCTGAACTATCTGAACTATCTGTCCGTGCAGTTTTTAAAGCAGTGACACCATTTTGACCGACTTTAGCCTGTTTGTTGTCAGACGAGTAGCTGCAAAACACGGCGAGCACGAAGAGGAAAGTCAGGCTCGGGTTTCGGAAGAAAAAAAGTAGATATAAACATCAAAGTTAGCTGAGCTCTGGACGATACACACGACTTGGGCAGACTTCACGAGCCACAAAAACGGTGTGTGTATGTGTGCGTCTGCGTGTGTGCGTGTGTGTGTGCGTGCGTGTGTGTGTGTGTGTGTATGTGTGAAGGTGGGCGCCATCCGCCATGTGCTAACTTCGCTCTGTCACAGCAGCACAAAGTTGTGCTCAGTCTTGAGCCGTGTAGCTTTAAGCGCGTGCACTCATAGCCAGACCCGGAGCACGAGACACCACAAACAGCACACAGACACACAGACACGAGCACGGAGCGTCACTTACCTGTGTGAGGCATAGCGGAGAATACATATCTGTTGTCTTTCTGTTGAACGTGTAGCGCGCGACTGTAACGAATCGGCGCGCGCGTGCGTGTGTACGTATGTGTGTGCAGGCTATATGTGCGTGTCCGCGTGAGACTTGATTGCCGTGAAAAGAAGAGAAAAGAGAGAAAGAGGGAGACAGAGAGGGAGAGAGAGATAGAGAGAGAGAAGGGGGAATGAAATAAAAGCTGCTTCTTGCTTTCACATTTCCAAGTGTGCGGAGTGAGCAGCGCTTCACGGCTCCATAGAGGTGAACTTTAACCCCGCCTCGAGTTACACACACACACACTCATACACACACACTCACGCACGCACACACACACACACACACACTCACACAGTCCTCAGAAAGAGCATGGACCGGGCTCCGTGTTAAAGCTGCGCAACGACAGTCCCGCGTTCACAAGCGATCCCAACTTTGAGCGCAGGCATCGTGAACTGGGCAAACACACACACACACACACTCGCGCGCGTGCAGGCACTCGCGCTCGCAAGAGAGAGAGGGCGAGAGTTTTAAAAAGCAGCGGCGGGGACTGGAGTGATAGACCGCCGAGAGCAGCGAGTCATTGGGGTGGCGCGGCTGCTCGCGTGCTGGGATTGTCAGCGCCTTTAACAAGTCGTTCACACACAAAAACAAACTCCTCAGAAAGAAAAACAGCCTCTCCGCGGCGTTTCTCTCTGCAGCGAGCACACACACAGCGAGAAAAGCATCGCAGGGTTTCAAGTGAGGAGCCGCATGCCGAGATATTACAAATAATAGCGCTAATAATACTAATACTGTCCGACAAGAGAGAGTAGTGTCCTCAGGACGTCACAGTGGCTGTTTAGGTGCGTTATTGAAAGCCGGCGGCACCTGATCCCGAGTCGTTAGTTTCAACCTGAGAGAGAAAGAGAGAGAGAGAGAGAGAGAGAGGGAGGGAGGGAGGGAGGAGAGAGAACTGAAAGTGAAGCTCGCGCGGGGCTGAAGTCCGTGTCCGTGTTTCGGTGCGGAGAGGAAACGCTCCGCTCCTCCGCGCGAACTGGAGAGTGAAGCACAGCGCCCTCAGCAGCGACACACACACACACACACACACACAGGGGCAGCAGTGTGTGCGCTAAAGTTACTCCACTCGTAAAAACTATCTACAGTAAAAGCACGAGAGAAACAGACCAAACAACACGCTGTCCTGAAGCATTTATACAGGACGTGGACTGTCAAATACTTGCAGCTCATCTTCTCAGACTGTCACTGTAACATAAGTCGTAATGGTGATAAACATGCTACAGTATGTCCTATTATATTCCTCCAACTCTGGAGGAAACCCACACAAGGAACATGGGAAGTCCATCCAGATGGATGCTCCTCAGCCCTGAACCTGAATAGCCTGCTGCTGCAGTAAAAAGATGTGAACTCTAACCTTGTAAAATCAGTACTAAACCTCTTTTACTGCAATATGAGGCAGCACAGGCGGTTCTGGCCAGGGTGGCTGAAGCCTCAGAGAACTTTTGCTTTTAACAGAACAGGTTTGGTTTGTACCAGCTTGGACCACTCCCATACTGACAGGCTGAATTTGAACCAACTGGACTGATATTCAGTGTTTTAGTCTTAGTGGTCCTGTTTGTCCATTTCTGGACACACATTCACCTCTCAGTGTTGCGGTTCGGACCTCCTTCAGGATGGACTTTCCTTGTTCTCCCTGTGCTGTGTGAGTTTCATCCAGGGTCTGATTTCCTCCTACAGTCTCACATAATATCATCCTAGGACATGTTATGCCATATTTATTATGGGTTGCCAAAAAGCAGATTGTAATGTCTTACACCACAGTTGCCAGTATTGAACTGTAAACTGCTATTTTTATAAAGTGTACAGTACTGTTCTAATGAACTGTTTACAACCCTCCCTCACATACAGCCTCAAAACTAGAAGTATTATATTATTAATATTATTATATTACATATAAGCATTTGATCCGATGTATTAATACTCATAGCTCAGCAGTAAATGTGTGATTATTAAGAATTGTTAGATCTTGGATCCACAAATAAATAAATAAGAGGACACATTCACATTTCAGACCTGTACTGCAATCTGAAAAGTGTAAAGTGTCAATACCACTCCTACATAAATAAGGATTTTTCATGCTGTATACCTGGAGTGAGAAACTTAAAGCAGGCTGCTTACATATTGATTACTTTTAATGATTTGTCTTAATTTCTGCTCTCTGTCCTATAAACAAAGACTAGATTCTTGGTGCATTGATATCAGCAGGCATTCAGCCTATTAAAGTGCTAGTTTTCTGAGTCCTGTATCTCTCCATATATTAGGAAAAGTGTTTCATTTTATCCCTAGTAATAACTCTTTACCATGAACAAATGTGATGAGAGTTCACACAGGACGAGTATAAATCCTAAGAGTTCAATGGCACCCAAATTCACGTCTGTTCACTGACAGAGCTTTAAAAAGCACCACCAGTCTGTGTCATATAAATTCAGGTGTAGTATTTGGCGAACTGCCCCGATTTGTCCATGATTATCAACTGTAGTCAACAGTGCGCCCTCTAGCAACTGGACACAACATCACAGCAGCCAGTCCTGTCTCACTTCAGTCCAAGTGATCTGTGGACACCAGTGAAACCATAATGCAGAACAAATCTACACTCTTAAAACAGGTGGTTCTTCAAGGGTTCTTTAGTAAAGAAAATGGTTCTATATACCATGAACGAAAAGGTTTTTCAGATTCATTAGTAACGTGCTGCAGATGGTTCTAGAACCCTTTCACCAAAGAGCCCTTAGGGTTCTTGAGTTTTCATGGTTCTATATAGAACAATTTTCTTTATTAAAGAACCCTTGAAGAACCATCTTTTTAAGAGTGTATGGCAGGACAAATCAAGAAAACATTTTGATATGACAACTAGAGCAAATTATTATTATTATTATTATTATTATTATTATTATTATTATTATTATTATTATTATTATTATTGCTCTATAGTCTGTCCAGTTGGTTAAAACTTTGAAATGAAGTTTAAATGAAGATGGCCAGTACGCATTAGTTGGTCCTCACACAAACTTGCTGCACGTGCACGTCTGTCGCGTTTTTTTAAGCAAACATCCACTGTGATTGGCCAGCGTTCCGGAAGTCAGAGCTCTCTGAATCACGCCATTGGTGGAATATAAATAAGTAATCAAATGAGCACCACGATCGTGTTTCACCGCGACTGATCCACTCACATCAGCGCGGTCACGTTTATCAGCGCCATATGCAGCTTCTACAAGCCATCAGGGGAGTTTTTCCTCTTCCAAACCACTGAAAGTGCACATTTGTGAACTTTTTTTCACATCGCTGATGAAATAACAGCTAACAGCAGTTCAGTAAAGTTCTACTAAAGGAGCTCAGCTCGTATCATGTATTATTGATAAGTCAAAAACGCTGGATCTGTTTTGCAGTGATCAGGAACTGAATGCTCAGCTCACACTTAGTTCAGATGTTAATCTGGACATTTCAGATGAGAGTAATGCCACCCAAAACTGTGGAAACCTCTTCCCACGTCCCAAGTGTGCCTTATCCTGAGAGGGATCCAGCCTAACAGTTCTCCGGGACGTACAGGTGTGGTGATGGAGAGGAGGTGATTGGGAGGAGGAGGAGGAGGACTTGCTTGAGAAGTTGAGATCGATTCAGCGGCTCTCCTTTATTCCCCTAATCGCTGCAATGTTGGCCAGTTTGCCTTCATCAGAGCGAAGCAGACGTGAGCTCATCAGTCCAGAAATCATTTACCCACCGCGTACGTCCACTGTGGACTAGCCCGGGACGGAGTACGTCCACTGTGGACTAGCCCGGGACGGAGCGCTGCAGCACGGCAGAGGCACCCGAGCTGTCTCGGTGCATCGACTGGAGCACCTTTGAGAGGAGCTTTGTGTTTAAGAACAAAGCTTCACTTCAGCTGCAGCCGAGTGTGGAAACGTACTCTTGCTCAAATGTAACTGACATTTAAAGCTCATTTATTACTCCTAGCGAGACAACGTTTTGGAGGCATCAGCAAATGTGGACTGATTGTCAATTGACTTTTGTCAATATTAAAGTAAATGATCAGTAAAAGAGGCTATAAAATCAAGAGTAAGTCTTGCATATTGCTCAATTCAGACATGATCACTCTTCACTGAGCATATGAAGGACGCATTTAGTCAGCAAAGGCGAATTTAACGTTTCATTATATTATTATATAAATTACTGTTTAAAGACTGTATATGTCTGTCAGGTTTAGACTGAGAACTTCTCAAAGGATTTTTTTCTAAAACATGGACTACACTCAATGTTCTACACTTTGAACACTGAAAGGCTATAAAATAGAAAGTGAGTGTATCCTACCTCAGCATCTCTCTTGTAATTGTGCTGCCACTTTGCCTATGCATACACTGAGTCATTATGCCACTGCCACTTTGTATTTATATACATATTGTACATCTATTAATGTCACTGCTTACTGGATTCTGCACAATTACCTATATATATATATATATATATTTCCCCTTCTATTTATCTGTTTGTTTTTGTTTGTTGCTCTTACTGTACTTGTGCAGCTGTAATATGACTTTCACTCTTGGGTCTGTCTGTCTGTCTGTCTGTCTGTCTGTCTATCTGTCTATCTATCTATCTATCTATCTATCTATCTATCTATCTATCTATCTATCTATCTATCTATCTATCTATCTGACATCTCCATATGTAAACAGGCTACATCTCTGTAAAATGAAGTTCTGGAAAGATCTCATACAGAACAGTCAATTGTAATTATAAGCTTGATATATGCAAACGAGGTATCAATCGATGCCAATACAATCTATAGGAGTGAACCAGAGTCCATTCAAAACGCATTATGCATATTTCAGCGTATCTCAGTGTTTAATACTAATGGTGTGGGGCCTCCTGAGCAGCAACAGTGAAAAGGCCTACTTAAGCCAAAATCAGATTAGCATTCAACTCGTCTCTGTCACAGACACTGCGAGCCTCTGCCAGCTGAACTGAAGGATCATTGTTGTGTGCGCAGTCCATTTTATTTGTGCTTAAGCAACGGTGGGCTTTTGTCCATCCGCCCAGCTCCATTTCAGCACCGGAGGACTGAACAGCGCCCGGCGAAGGTCACATGTCCAGGGGTGGTAAACATCAACCATACACGCAGTTTTGGTGGATTACGCGCCTTCACGGTGATAACCATGGAATGACCTATTTGTGGGGAAGGCAGCACAAATCGTGGTCCACTGCAGGATGGTCAGCATCACAGAATTAGAGTTGTGATGTGAATCAGTTCTTAAACAAGCACCAAAAATATTCCTTATTAAAGCAATAATGAGAATATGATAGTGATGGGAAGTATTTCATTAAACTAAAATAATAGTAAATAATTATTACTGTTACTACTATAAATAATAACACTAATAATTTAGTAGTTCGTAGATATAAGATTATGATAATAAAGGTGAGATTTTAAGCACAATTACGCATATTTCAATCATTTTAAACCAGCTCAAATTGGTTAATGTGGTGCCTCGACGACAAAAAAAAACTGTGTGTGTGCCTCATGGTGGACATCTTTCTGCCAAGTTCTGCGAAGAGATATTAAAGGCCAAGGAGACTGTGCCAAAAGCTTTTGGAGGCAGAGAGAGAGAGAGGCAGGAGTGAAGCGCATGGCTTCTGAGTGAGCAGGCGACGAGTGTTTCAAAATCAGACACTTGCTTTGGTTCTCGGTCTTGGGGATGCTCTTTGGTTTAGACGCGCTGGGATCAGAGCTGGTGAGTAACTCAGGTGTAGTTTTCTCCATCTTCAGGAGGATGAAGGTAAGTGCAGGATGAAGAGTGTGCTGCAAGTGACTCCACGCTGCCGTCTGTAGGAGTGAAAAGAGCGAGGAACCGCTGGAGAGCTTTGAGATAAGAGATGTTCTGCACGGTTCGTCATGCTCATCAACGTAAACACGTAACAGGGTCACTAGTGACTGTAGCGTTGTTGCAGTAACCGTACCGACACCGTGCTGTTTAGAACGTTGCCTGAACGTCGTAGTCAACGTTGTCACAACTTTGTGAGGAGTCCAGCGCGCTAACCCGTCGTCATAATGCTGTCACAGTGTTATCAAAATGCTGGAGCGCGCGTGCGTATGTAAACAGAGAAACGCAAACACACGTTTACCTTTCCACCCGCGAGAGCTTCAGAGTGAGCTTTAAGTAATTTATGCAGCATAAACTGTAGGAGCAGTGGGTTCTGTATACAACCATCAACAGCACATTCCTCATCAATCTGAAGAACTCTTTCACCATGCAAAGAACCCTTTGGGTTCATGGTTTCACATAGAACCATTTTCTTTATTAAAAACAATGAAGAACCATCTCTTTTAAGAGTGTACGCAACACATTAAATGTTGCCAAAAGAAGGAATAACAGGAAAACTGAGGCAAGGCTCACAGTAAATAATCAGCAGGGCTGAACTCCTAATTCTTTATTAGAGGAGTTGGTTCTAAATAGAATAATTAAAAGGCAAAGAAACATCTATGCATAACAGTGTGTTGCTTTGTGAAATCGAATCACAACAAACATTCACACTCTCTGTCAATCTGAAGAACTATATCACCATGCAAAGACAAATGTAAGAATGAAAATGGATCTTTACTCTCTACTTGATAAAAATAAACACTCTTTTTAAAGTTGATCACACCCTTTGTGTAAAGTCAAGGCTAAGATGGTGTGTATGTAAAACTGTCCAGGCTGTATAAGCTCTGGTCAGAGTAACTTGCTTGAAGAGACTCCAAAAGGGAGCAGATCTGTGACCCTGTATTTATTAAACTCCTCAGCCAACTCAAATGTGCAGAAATGTATATGAAGTGAATGATGTATGACTGTAGTGGGGAAGAGACAGGATCCCTGTCTGTGTGGTTCAGATACAAAGAAGGCAACACAGTTGACCAAATGTGAACAAATAACCAAAACACAAAGCAAAAAAGAATTAATTTTGAAACTTGCAAAGTGATATTTATAAACAGCCCAAATAAAACGAAATAAACCATACATTTGCAAAAAGAAAAATGACATATTTTTAAAAACTCTTTCATTTTATTTGATAAAATGTATTAATAATTTATGAAAATATCCGAACAATATTTATATTTTACATTCACACAATAAAATACAAATATAATATACAAACACAGAAAGATCTAATAATAATAATAATAATAATAATAATAATAATAATAATAATTATTATTATTATTATTATTATTATAACAGCAACATGATAATAATAATAATAATAATAATTATTATTATTATTATTATTATTATTATTATTAGCATGTTGCTGTTATTATTATTATTATTATTATTATTATTATTATTATTATATTACGTTGCCTTTCCTAAAAGCCACGTTCTCTAGCGCTCCATCATATGCAGAGCAAGACTCCACCTACAGGCTGTTATGTAGAATTACGCTGAATAAAAACGGTCTTGTACAGTCCGCAGATTTGCCATCAACACATGTACAGCAGTAATAATCACTGTACTTTACATTACATTATTATAATTAGTATTTAAATAATTAAATAATTAACTAAAATATAATATAATATAATATAATATTATATTATATTATATTATCACAATCTAATACATAGAAATGATGAAGGTCAATCAGGGCACAAAACTCAAATTTATAATTAAATACAACTGTCCAGTCATTAATTACAGTGCCAACGACTTTCTTCTCTTGCTTGATCAAAATGTATAATATATAGAATAATGAAGTTAGAAATGTGATAATATTATTCAAGCTTCTTTGATATGATATGACAAAGTAGAACATTTAAAATGTGTTTTATGTTTATTGTAAATGCCTGAATACTGTACAGTCTTAAACAAATGCATGTACATTTTTTAAACAGGAAATTCTTTAAAATAAGCTTGCATGGATAAATATGGATTGCATTTTCCTTTTTTGTACAAATAATTCCATAAATATATATACATATATACATATATAATTTAATAATAATATTTCTTCAATTATTTTCAAATTGCTGAGCTGACCATGTGGGTTTGTGATTCAATGGGAAATCAGAAATGAGTCTAACACTTTTTACTATTATTTTTAAGTAAATAACATTGACTCTTTTCAGTAAACTGTATTCTGAAACATTTCAGGTTGTCCATGATTAACCCATAAAATGGTTTATATGTCTGCCATTAAAATATGTCTAGGAGTTTTACATTTAATAGCTTTCATACATAACAGACTCTCAGTAAATATCTTCAATGATTTTCAGCTGATGGGAAGAATATTCTAATACTAACAATGAATTCTTGCTGTATTTGTACAATTAAGTCATAAATATGATAAAACGATATGCTAAAATTAATCAGAATATGTCTAAAATTGTGCCATTTGACTAAAAAATAATTTTGTGATATTTTGAACAGATTGTATCTAGAAGGCTACAAGGTGCTCCATTTGAAGCTCCATTCAGTGTGAGTGAATCAATGAATGCTGACCTCACTTTGCCCCAGGTCTTCACATGATTCCCGACCAAACCACAAGATGGTGATGTTTCAGTGCAGAAACCCAACTGCTGTGCCCATTGACTTGGATGTGGTCATTTCAAACAACCCCTACAAGAGTGTTTTGTCAGCCCACTTATTCTGAAATTCTGAGTGACTGAGGTATGATGTCACTGATGGCAAGAAACCTGCATCAAACCCTATTATTACTAAAATTTTTTACTTTTATAGTTATTCTACGTGTATTGGATTTTTGTATACATTTATTTATATTATCTCACTGATTTGTAGGATTTACTATTTTAAAACATTCAAAAACAAAGATTTGAATATATAGTATGTGAGACCATGTGGCCTTTCAGTCGTCTTCCATGTGGCTCTTGGCCCCTTCAAAATGTAAATACCGCTGAGACTGAAGCTGCCACTGCAGCTCATACCACACACACCTGCACGGCAGGCTCTGGAGGGCAGTGTGTGTGGAAGGTGGGGGGGTTGTTTGGGCAGAGAGAGGATAGAGGGGGATTGTGTGGAGCCGGTGAAGCTGGCATGCAGTTGTGCTTAAGCAGCCTGGGGGTAATAACATTATCCAGCTCCGGAGCAGCTTGCCTCCGAGGCCTCGTCGAGCCGGGCCTTATGAATAAACAAAAAGCAACGGGCCAGAGGATCCCCTTACCACTGCCCAATTGTGCTTCTAGAACACGCCGTAACTTAAAAGCACTCTTAGGATATAGCTTCATTCAGCAAGGGTCAAATAAAACAAAGGGAATAATTGATAATGCTTTATAGCTCCCCAATTATATCTTCATTTTGTTTGACTTATTTGTTGAAAAATGAGACAAGGCTCAGCAAAGCCATGGATATAAAAGCCTTACTATTCATTGGTTCCTAATATATGATAAATGTACTGTACTCAGTAATCAGTTTTATTTCAGTGTGTGTGTGTGTGTGTGTGTGTGTGTATGTGTGTGATGTGGGTGTTGGCACTGCTTGGCCGTGGTTACCCAGCAGTCTGGGATGGCGGTTTGGAAGCGGTGGGCTCCACCTGGTGCCACTGAGATGCCAACACTGGAGCAGAGCCAGGATTGGGCTGTGCACACACACCAGCACTCTCACACAACCACACTCACACTCACACACACACACACACACACACACACACACACACACACACACACACACACACACACAAATAGGAGATCTGTGAGTTAGCCCTGTACAGCACCCAGCCTGCTCTCATTCACAAACACAAACATGCTGCTCACTGCTAGTGCTAACAGGCTAATGAACCCAATATATTTACCACTCTCACACAGATGGCTTTCAACAGTTCTTTAGTACAGAGCCACTGAGATGATATGGTGGTTATTTTACATAAAGTATGGACACTAATTATTTTACTGAGGTCAGAAAATTATAAATTAGGTCCACAAATGAATATTTCAAGAGTACAAGTTTACTTTCTTGTGGCCACAAATGATTATATTAAGGCCACAAATTTCTGTAGATCTATTTTGTGCCCCAATATTTTCTCTTGGCCACAAGTAATTCTTTCACTGCCTCAAAATATTACTTTGCGGCCTCATTATACATGAACCCAAAGTATTATCTTGTAGCTTCAACACAAGAATATAATTTTATCTCTATATTTCCCTCATCTTACTTGCAAAGAAATATGTGTATCTAACACAAAATCATTCTAATATGGTAATTTCAATAAATGACTAACAAGTAAGACTACATCCTCTGTTCATCTTCTGTTTATTTGTGTGAAACTGAATACAAGTGCCCCAGCATTATATTATAACTTTTTCTTTCAAAGGTAGAATCCAAACTGCTTACTATTTTTATGGTACATACTACAATACAGCAGGCATGAATGAGTTATTTTGAGTGAGCAATTATTCAAATGCAGTGGAACCTTGACTTACGAGTGAATCAACATTCACATTTTCCAAGATATGAGCTGTCGCTCATCAGATTTTTTGGTTTATGATGCGAGCTGAGATCTGAGTTACAAGTGAGCAAGCTTGAGTGAGTGCCAAGATCAATGCTGAGAAGAAGAGGTACGTAAGGACACCTGCCTTAGTCATTTTTTAAACATTTTGAAAGGGAGGAAGAAACAAACCTCCTTGGAAAGGGTTTTATTGAAACGCCCTGCAAGTGAAAGTGAGGAAAGTGTGGCGAAAAAGGCAAAAGTCAGTGAAGAAGAAGAAAATTAATTGAAGTAATTTTTTAAGAAGCAATTAATTTTACCAATAAAGTGTAGTATAGTAAGTTAAATTTAGCAATAAATTGTAGCATTAAGTGTGTAGCGAGTAAGTTAAGCAATAAAGCACAAAATGAAAAACCTCCACCAATTTCCTCCACCTCTGCCAGCATCTTCGTCTGATCTTCAAGGTAAATATACTTAATAAAACCAGTTTATTTCCTTACATTCTCTTTTATTATATTATTATTTTTTATACAGTATTTGTTATTTATAACGTACACTGTAAACCTGAATAAGTTCAGTTAACTCAATATTTTTGAGGAAACTGATTACCTCAAAATATTTGAGTTGACAAATTATATTCTTTAAGTAAACAAAACTCAAATATTTTATGTAAGCCATACTTTATAATGCTGATTACACTATACTTTAAAATGTAATGATCTCTTAACTTTATTAATTTAACTTCATTTGATGTTAAAATATTGTGTACAAAGTACTACACACTAAGATGGTAAGTAAAATACCCATAATCCTCCTAAGCTTAGGAATAACCTCAAACCCACATAGAACATGTAACCCAAAACACCCCCCCCCAAAGCGTTTATAAAAGCACAGCTAACTGAAAAGGCAGAACTACACAATATGCAAATGAGCCCCTGAACTAGACTCCTGATAGGTGGATGACCCATGAGCCTCCACAGTATTTTCAAGATTATGTAAACATATCAGAAAAGTGTATGCAACTTAAAATGTCAATATAATTTACTGTGCATTTAAAAAAGTAGCACTTTAAAACAACAAAACTCAAGAACAGGTTTAACAAACAATCATAAAAGAGGAGCATCATACGTCAGACACTTCTTAAATCTAGAATTAAAAATATTGTGTTTAGTGGCTGCTTTTACTTGAAAACTGTGAGCCTACTGAAATTAAAACAGACAAGTTTGTTGTATGGACTTGAATGTTTTAAGCTGTGTAAACTACTTAGCATTTTTGATTAACAATAAAATAACTGTTATGAGTCCACAATACTATCAGGAAATACAGTGTACATTTTTCTTATTTAAAAACGTAACAAAAATGTGTGGTTTTTGGGGGGCTGGAACATATTAATAGCATTTCAATTAATTTTAATGGGCAAATTTAATTTGATATATGAGCAAATTTAATTATGAGCTTGGTCACACAACAGATTAAACTCGTAAGTCAGGGTTCCACTGTAATAGCATTTCGTCAACTAAAGAAAGGTAATGTGAGAAATACAACAATCGAAGTCATATGTAATAACACAGCCCATGGTATAATGCAGCACAACAGACATGACCATCATTAGTGAAGAGTGGAGCCGATAAGAGACCTAATGATAGAGTCTATTGCTGACATAAATCTTAATAAGAAATGCTGAAGGGGAGTGAAACCAGGGAGATGGGCCTTAAGGACACTATGAGGAGACAGGAAACACAAACAGTAGTGTAGATAAAGAAGAACAGGTGTAATAAAATATTGTGACACAATACATAACCATACAAAAATGTAACGCTTTGTAACACAATTGTATTGTGTTCATTTTTTAATACAGCTGCAGTATTAGAACATCAGAGGGTATCTACCCAAACCAGAATGTCTCACACCCCACACAGTCGTTACAGTGCTTAACAGCTTTTTCCAGTCAGCAATGAAAACTGTATTTTTGGTTAAAATGTTAAGATTCCTTAATGTATACAAAAGAAGGGCATTATTCTACACTGTTTATGCTTCAGAATTGGACTACATGATTGTCATGACCAAAGAAATTCACAATATTATTTAATAGAAAATAAAATAAAAATAATAGCAGTAATGCTAGCAGCCACATTCATCTGTAAATTTGGTTATTATGTGTTGTGTCTGTTTTTCAGTAAATAAATTACTAAAGTGTAGTGAGGTGGAGAGTCTGTAACTGTACAAAAAAATATAAAAAGAAAGATTACTCTGTGTATTATTAACATGATAACAATAAGAAATATTTAAATATAATGGCTGTCATCCAATATATCATGACTTGCCTAGTTCAGTAGTTTAAGATATGGCAAAGTTATAATAATATATTTAGTTTGAGATTGTAAGTTTAATATTTTAATTGCGTGGGAATATAGATTTTTAACATTATAAAGTATAAAATTGTACAACAACGTGCATTACTTTCCATTGTTTATATTAATAAAGAAACAAAATGTCTATCATGAATTTTCTTCATAGTTGTTTTATCTTGCAAGAAAATTGAGTTGTTAACCCAGTATGACGAGGCAAAATGAATCATAACTGCAGGTATGTACTGTGAGCTATAATTCAAAGTTTTGTTATATGAGTAAACATACTATATGGGTGAAATTCATGCGCCACCTCCTGAATAAATGTGTCTGTTATATAATGACATGTTTTTGTGTGAGACAGTATGTGTGTGTGTGTTGTTTTCTCTCTCACACATCCAACACAGAAGCTTTCACACATCAGTTTCAGGAGAAGTCTAAAGCAAACTGCCCACACACACACACACACACACAATGTTCGGTGGACCCCAGAACTCTGGAAGAGTCCAAAATCTTTTTCTTAAAAACAAGCCTTCAGGCAAGTATGGCCCATATGCAAGCTGTTGGAATAGCAAGGCATATGCTGGGTATATCTAACACATTTTCACCCTCCCCCTCATTCCTTCTGTTTGTGCACACAGGCAGAGAGCAGCACAGAACGCCAGGAGCGCGCCAGACCGCATGTTCTCTCTCTATTACATATGTACATTCATTCAGTGCAGATATATGCTCATAAAGACGGCGCCCAGAAATGGTCTCACTGTGTGCAGAGCGCTGCTAAGGCCCACAGAGAGCACCACGGCAAGGGTGCAGGAGTACACACACACACACACAGTCATACACGCACAAACAGATGTACTGCGCTGTCCCCCACCCTCCAACAGTTTGAAAAACACTATGAGACACCTGACAGCTGTTCATGACTGGGGAAAAAGAGGAGGAAGGAATTGCAGCTTGGAGCACACAGCTGGATGTGAAAACTGCTCCCTCTCCCTCTCTACACACATACACAATAACAGCCCTCCACCGCACCGTGTACAAACCGACAGGTGACTGGGATGACAATTAACTAAAAGTAAAATCCCAGTCGTATCCACTAATTATACCATTTCATTGTGGAATGAAAATCCTTTAGTATCTGTAGACAAGGCTCATGTGAGCTCAGCTGGGCAAGATAACAGGAAATACAGACAAAAACAGATACAGAGTTTAGGGCTCTTTCTAACAAAACATCAAATAACATCAAAAATATATAAAAAAAAAATGTAATATGTGTATAACACTGTTTATTACAACATGAAGTCAGCTTTACTGAAATCCATATAAACTAAAATAACAATCTGATCTGCAAAGCTGGATGACTGAAGTGCCCTTGAGCAAGGCACCTAACCCATCTGCTCTCCGGGCACTGTGGATAGGGCTGCCCACCACTTCGGGCACATGTTCACAGCTTAGTGTGTTCACTAGTGTGTGTGTTTCACTGCACAGATGGGTTAAATGCGGAGGCCAAATTACATATTGAGCAAATCACATTGGCAAAAAATGTAAAGAAACAAATTTAACCTCAAAACATTTCTTCACTTTCAAATGCGATAATTTACGTTGCAGAAACCAGCAGACAGTCCCTGGAAGGAAGAAAGGTCCTCACAACCTGCGTGTTTAAACAGGTTTTGGTCCCCACAATATGGTATAAATCTGGTGTATACACACAAACACACTTTACTATATTAGTGAGAACATTCCATTCACTTGTGTAATACGGAGTCAAATAAACCTAAACCTAAACTTAACCTTAGCAACTAAAAATCTGTGCTTCTGCTCTTTTGATTTTTCCAACAACAACTAAAACACTGCACTATCCTTGAGAGGACAAGAAAAAACGTCCCCACTTTTACAGATCTGACATGCATTCCTATCATTATGAGGACTTTCAGTCCCCACCAGGGAGAAATACAAGGACACCCGAACACACACACACACACATCTTTAATTATATTTGCTAATCTGATTAAATGAAAGGTATACGCTGACCCAAGATCAGCAACATTAACCACCAATATATGGTTAAAGTATCATTCAGCATGGTGAAAAACACTGCTACACAATGTATCCTCACTTAAATCCTCACACCTACAAGCTTAAACTTGTCTAAAGCTAAAAGACAGCATGTTGCCCTTCGATTTAGATAAGGCACATAAAAACAGAGCCGTGTGGTTTGTTTTCAGTGTGTTTTTTTTAAAGAGAGCATCATGCCCAAGCTGTATAGGGTGTGAATGTGTGTGATCATTAAGCTTTCAAGTTCCTGATCATCAGGACTTGGCACTGCCAGGTCTATTGTAGCCCACTGCAGCGGGTGGAGCTGGGCAGGCTGTTTGGGGCGGCTCTCCCGTGGTGTGACTAACTCATGCAGACAGTGCCAGAGGAGGAGAGGGCTCCGGCCTGCCAGGGGAGCCGCCGTTCACTGCCTCCACTCAACACTGCCTTTGTTCTGGCCTCACTATCTTCTCACAACATGTGCTTCTGTCAAACCCAAAACTGGCAAAATCCCTCCCCCCACCAAAAAAAAAATCGTTTTCAGTTACTGTGTGTCTGTTTGATTTAATGTCTTCATTTTCCTTTTTATTTCCTCGAGCGGAAAAGGAATTTAATTCTATTTGTTGGAAATATTTTGACTTTGATGTGCTAGGTGATAAATGAGAGATAAACTCCTAAACTTCTCAGTTCTCAACACTTTAGATATGACCCATGCATATTTAAAACAAATGAAAAGTTTAGAAGCATGATAGAGAATACAATCCTACACTAAAACCAATAATGCAACAAAAATGATCCCTTAATCCAAAAAATATCAAATAAACTCTACATACGTAACAAACATTATTCTGATCACTGAATATAGTTTTTACCTTTTTAAGGCATAAATTAATTTCATGACTGCTGATAATCTGCCATTTATGCAGAATATGTATTACTAAAATGAAAAAATGAGTTAATAATAACAGCTCTTCAATTTAATTGTGTGCTGTGTGCCAGTCAATTCAGACATTAGTTTCAGCTTTAGAGCAATGTCGCCCTCCAATGGTCACAGGCAGCAATTACATCTAAGAAAAGACTACAATACTAATTAAAAAGCTTGTTTAAAATCCCATCTTGACTTTGTACAGCCATTCTATGTTACATGAAATAACTTGAAAAGTTCACATTCTCAAGCCTTACAAAAACAATAAGAGACCTGTGTGTGTGTGTGTGTGTGTGTGCCAGATTGGATGTTATGGCTTGAAAAGTAAAACTCTGCTTTTACAGCTGTTACATACAAAGTGTGATAAAATAGTGTTTCCCTCAATATGGAGTCTTTCACAAGGCTTCTCTGACTGTCTTATCCATCCTGGCCAAACCTCTATCAGCCTCCAGGGTCACAAAGAGGTCACCTGACTTTAAGCATAAACCCACAGATTCCGCTAGCACTGAAATTGCTTTTGAAAGAAGCTCTCAGCACAGAAAACAGATGTGCTTGAAGGCTGCAAGGAATCTTAACAATATACTTGCCTGAAATGTTTTAAGCTAGACTTCAATCTATATTTTATACTTCTGTTGTGAGATCAAAGGGAAAGCAAGCAGCTTTGTTCTGTAGTGAATTAAAGTGTTAAAAGTGAAAGAATATTTACATTATAATTGTATACTTTTAGAATAGATATATTTTAATCACTCATATGTAATGCACAGATATCTGTTTTTTTATTGTGTCCAACATGTATTATAACATATCTTCAGTGAGTTCCTTATCAAACTTGTTTAGATTATATTTGAGTCACTATATCTTATTGAAGAAGGCGTTGAACTTCACACAAAGTGATTGTGCCATCTCTACCATTCGGTAGAGGTATGGTAAGTTAAAAAACATCCACTAGAGGTCAGAAATGCAACATATTCTTGCTTGAATGCAAACCAGCAGCTTCATACCACAAGGAATAAACGTGATCCAATACTAAACCATTAGTGCTGTTGCTTCACCGCACAGATGAGTGTGCTGTTTAAAAATGTAACAAAATTTGCATGTTATTGCACAGTTTTAGCATTTGTAGTTTATGTTCTGATTTTACAATAAAGTGCCATCACATTATGTTTAAAACGTACACAATAGTAATTACTTTTATTTAAATATTTAAGTATTTAAAATTACTTTTTACTATTGCCCCCCACCACGCCCAACAATAATTCAATTTCTTCTTTCTTGGTGAGAATGTTAAAGGGTTAAGCACTGTTAGAGCATGTACATCATTCCTATGAAGAAGAGGGTTTACCGAGCTGTTGTGATGATGTGGAAGGCAAATGAATGGGTTTTTTTAGAGCACCCTGCTAGTAGAGGTGAGTGATGAACATGGCAGGGGTAGAACCTACACCGGCTTCAGGTGGAGATGAAAGATGCAGAGGGGAGAATTGGGACACTGCGACAGCATTACTCACATTATCCAGTCTGACTGCTCAGCAAGGGGCAAGAAAGGTGCAACAGGGTGTGCGTATGTTTGTCTTCATCCCTCAAAAAACACCATCATTAGTCTAACACCCATCCCAGCAAACCTGCCCCATTGTCCTTTTTCCTCCCTCTGGCTATAATGCAGCACTCTGTATTAGCTGTGTATAGACACTCTCAGCTCATATTTTAGTGATGCAATTTGCTTCAGTATTATTAATAATGAAAAATAAAAACTGTGTCCATGTTGCTGTGCAATCTACTAACGATTAGAGACTTCAGCTAGGAGTGGGATGTTTAATACTGTGGGTTAAAGGAATGGTTCACTTAATAATATTTATATTTATTTATAACTTTCCACTTTCCCCTACCAACCATGATATGTCTGGAGTTCAGATTTTGCTGAACTGGAGCTGTGAACCAATTGATGCTAACAAATATCAGTAGTCACCTATAAAGCCCAGTTATTTTCATCACAATACATCACCAAATCGCCTCTTAACACAGCAGGGCTGGATCTTGTTCTAGATTCCTCATTAATACTAAAACTAATTCTAGATCAGCAGTTGCTGTCATGGTGGACACAGCATTCAACTACACAAGTTTTTAATTTTTTAGATCTTAGATTTTTCAAAGTAGACACACAACTGATGTCTCAAACACATTAAGAGACAAGAAATGCAAGTCATGAGCTCTTGACCAGACACAGCTGTTAACTGAAAGCCATTCCAGGTGACTACCTCATAAAGCTGACTGAGAAAATGCCAAGAAAGCTGCATCTAAGCAAGAGGTGCCTACTGTGAAGAATGTCAAATATAAACATATTCTGGTTTGTTTACTTGTTTGTTTACTAAATAATTACAGATGTGTTTATTCATAGTTTAGATGACTTTAGTATTAAACTACAATGCAGAACATTTTTACATCAGCCCTACATAGGGCTACTGAGACAAGTGTGGTTAGATTTAGTGTTTATGGCGAGTATGACAGCATGAGGTCTTGGCCTCAGCTGAAGCTGGAAGGTGATGGCAAAAGCAGACCACACAGATATCCACCAAATTAGAGAGGAATGCTAGAGGAAGTGTTTAGTTTTCATCTTCACTTTCAATAAAGCTGATGTCTAGGCTTGGTGCTTGGTTTCTTTTCTGCCTTTGCATTCACACACATACACACGTGTCCCATCTACCACTCGTTCTGCTACCTGAGCCTCCCCCATATCTAATTTTCTGCACCGAAGAGTTAAATGGACGTGCCCTCACGAAAGAGTGGGTCAGCACTTATTTCCGCCCGACTTAATGAAAAGCACATGGCTCTGCTCTTTATTTTAGCCAGCCCACCCTTAGTCTGTCTCTCTATCCACCCCCCACCCCCCACAAACCCCCTTTCTGTGGACGAGGAACCCTGGAGGCAGTGGACTAAAGAAAACACAAAACCATCTGAATTCATAGGACACTGCCAAAACACTTTAAGTTATACACCCATTTTCTATCTCTTTTTTATTGTTGTCAGTGCCTCTTATTATCCATCACTGCTAAAGATCTACTAATACAGTAAATCTGAGAGAGAAAAGGACATCAGAACGAGACCTAATGCTCACTGGCATTGGGTCCAGCCCCATGTGAGAAGAGTCAGGAATGTACACAGGCAAAAAGAGGCCAAATGTGTCGCTAGAGGAGTTTGACAGGGCCAGGGAACCAGTGAAGGATGTGGCACATCTGACTGAAGCTCCAGGACCATCTGTCAGCCTGGCTCCATCACTCATAACCCGGTTACAGTTCTGGACTCCTGCAAGGCCTCAGCACCTCTTATTTACACTCTAACTCTCCAACTCTGACCTGGTGAAGGATCATCAGAGAACAGAAGGGCATGAAGGCTCAAAAAAAGATGAAAGTGAAAGTCACAGGATAACAGTTGGACGTATATGTAATATGCCACCCAAAGTAGGGGTATGAGTTATAGTAGTGACCCTCTTAAAATGCCTAAAAAGGCATGGTTCACTTAAAAAATTATGTTTTAATGACTTTCCACTTGCATCAGATGTAGTTGATCAGCAGATGTTTGAAGAACTAGAGCTGATAAGCTGTGATTATCAAACACCAGAATTCAATAGTCACCTAAAGTGCTCAACCCACTGAAACTACATTCATGTCATAGTCTCACAGTTTATACTGTGCATAGGACACAGTCTGTCCCAGACAGGTGCTTTTACTGAGCCCTGAGGGATATATATATATTACAGTAGCACCAAAACAGTGTAAAAGTTCAAAAACGAAGAGCACAGGGCCCCGAGTGGCTCAGCAGGCTAAGACACTATGACCAGAGGATTGCGAGATTGAATCCCGGTCATGCTGTTTGAAATCAACAGCTGGGTGCCAACAGAGCAAAAATTGGCAGTGCTCTCTCTGGGCAGGTAGATGGCACTTTCTCTCTCCCCATCACTCACACATTGCAATGTCCGCTGGCTCAGGCGTCTACTGATTGGTCCATTCAGAGCTGGGAATCCTGCGCTTTCCTCCAAGCGCATTGGCTCCCCAGTGACGGTGTATCAGTGGTAGCTCGAAAAGAGGTGGTGGCTGTATCACACGCAACGGAGGAGGCCTGTGCTTGTCTTCACCCTCCTAGAGTCAGGGACAGTGCAAAAGTGTTTGGGAGAGTCCAAATGGAAAGGATGGGCTAATTGGCTACTACTACATTTGGAAGGGGATAAAAATTGGCAAAAAAAAAAGAAAAAACAAAAGAAAAAAAATGCAGTTGGTTAGTTTA